>CM061531.1:155067817-155335826 GCA_030545055.2 Neoaliturus tenellus
TATCTACGCCAGTAGTAGTGGAAAAGTAAGGCTGCTGGCTCACTTCAAGGTCACCTGAGCGATGACGTCATCGAGGTCAATGACCCCACCGATGACGTCATCGATGACGCAATCGATGACGTCATCACCAATGACGTCACATCCATGACGTCACACCCATGACGTCACAGAAATGACGTGCTGATGACGTCATCACCCCTTACGTCACCAAAATGACGTCATCGATGTCACAAAGGTCAAGGTCACGCTGAAACCTAAAATTTTTTGGCACTTTTGCTGTTTCTCGCACTACGCTCCGAGTTTCAGTCCGGTTCCCATGACCTTGACGACTTGGAGCGAAATTAGACGAGAAACAGCAAAAGTGCTGAGGAAACTTGAAGTTTGCAACGTGACTCTGCCTAAACCGTCATGTGACACCGCTCGGGTGACCTTGAACTAGCCCAGCTGCCTTACTTTAGACCAGTACTACAACCGCGATGTGCACCCTACGACAGACACCGAGCGACTGACTGTCCGGCCCCGCGCACTCTAGGTATATGGGAAGTGGTGGGGGGAACTGCGAAGACCTCGGGAAACTTGAAAATGTCAAGCCAGGTAGCACCGTTTCGGTGCTACCTTAAATTTACATGTTAAAGTGTGATGACCTTGAGGTTGACTGTGAACCTGGGGCTTAGGATTGTGTTTAACAGCTTGACGTTTTCGCCAGAGTTCAAGTGTGGTGACCTTGAACTGGTTAAAATCAAAACTGCACAGCAGACTGCACAACACGGATGTGCACCCTACGACAGCCACCGAGCGACTGACCTCCAGGCCCTGCGTACTCTAGATATATGGGGAAGTGGTGGGGGAAATTTCAAGGTCATTCAAACGGAGTTTTAAAAAAGTCAAAGAGTAGAAAGACTACTCTTGTGAGTCTATAGCGATTTCATTGATAGTGAGTGCTTCGGTATGCCAAGTTGATCTGTATTGACACGCTCCTAAATAATGTTTGCAAAAACCTGCAAAATGATTGTTGCACAATTTGCAGCCAGTTAGCTGTTTTAGTTTAAATTCAATGCAACGTTCAGGGCAACAAGTGTACTTATGCCCTCTCATTTGGTACACATGGAATGTCTTCAACTTCGGTTTCGGCTTCTTCCAAGACTTGCACTTACACATGCACTGACCAAAAGCTTCACATGTTCTACAAGCCAGGCCATCCACCACATCAATGTCATTTGGCCATGAAAAACATTTCTGTTCGCAACAGTAGTTGAGTTGACTCTCCATGTTGCTGCGGTGAAGGTGCGCAATGAAATGATGCTGTAGTCAGTGAGAGTGCACCTTAAATAAACTCAGTGGAGGGGGAAAGGTCAAGGTCATTCAAACGGAGTTTTAAAAAAGATGACTAGTCGTCCTCCTCGTCCGTCGTACTTGGAGAGCTGTCAGACAAAGAGCCCCGCGCAGGTGCTCTCCAGATGAAATGTATATCTATTTGAAAGCGCAGGCCGGGATCTTGTACCATCAACTCCTTTAATCTATTACATACCAATTCCACTTTGTACACATTGTTAATAATCAACACCCAAGGCTTTGGCTGAACATAACGTGTAGTTGAGTCAGCCTCGCAGACAGTTACATCTTCCGGTGATATTGGAGTGTATAAATGTATAAAATCTCGTTGCTGAGGCTGGCTTGAAGTTGAAGGTTCTGTGCCGACCCTGGTTGCATCAAAATTCAAATCCATTCTACATTCAAGAGGTCCAGGGTTCCCGTTGAATACATTGAGTAATTTTTGATACAAGACTTCCACTTCTGTCGCATCCTGTAAATGAACAGTCCACCGCAAGGGAAATGCTTCGTCCGTAGTGGAGTCAACTTGAGAAAGAGTTCCTTCCGCCATGGCAGCTAAGCAAGGAATGAGGTGAGCTGCAGTCAGTTGTAACATTATCGAAAAGTAGAGGGGGAAATTTCAAGGTCATTTAAATTGGGTTTTAAAAAAAGGAAGGAGTGGAGGGGGAAAGTTCAAGGTCATCCAAATTGAGTTTTAAAAAAAAAGGAAAGAAGGTCACTCCCCATCAGCCTCGTCGTTGTCTCCTACATCTTCATCCGCATCAGATTCACTGTATAGGTAAATCGGTGACATTGGTGAGTATTGCGGTGAGTGCTGACCGTTGTTGTCCTCCTGCCGCAATGTAACTTGCGACCAATCATAGTTGAAATTCATTTGTATTATGATCCCAGGGTTGTCCCGCAGTATTTCTTTCATCCGTTCGCAAATTGTTTCCAAATAGTGAACACTGTCGATGGATAGTGTCCAACCTGTACTCGTTCCAACATCAGTAGTGGAGTCAGCTTGGCTGATGGTGTTGTCCGCCATGGTTGCTTGTCGAACAAGGAATGACGGGTGATGTGATACTCATGCAGGAACATGGTGAAGTGGTGGGGAGCGTGGTGGAGTAGTGGGGGAAGTTTCAAGGTCATCCAAACGGAGTTTTAAAAAAAGGAAAACCTACAAAGTAACATTGAAACTTTCCAACTGATGGTGGCGGGCGTTTTCTTCTGCAACCTTGCCGACACATGTGACTATACCATACAGTATGAAAAGTACAACCATAATAAGGCCGAACAATAAAAGATAGCCGTTGACTATCATGATATTTTCTGAGTGGATCTGCTTTCTTCTTATCTCCCTCTCTTGCATCCTCTTCTCTAACTCGTGGATGAAGTCACAGCATGCGTGAGGACATCTTTCATCTGTTGGTAGGTTTGCCATTGTTGATGTTGTCGGTTTGGCTGTTGAAGATGGAATGAGGTTTCCAATCGTGATGTGCCATGTACACCAATAGTGAAGTGGTGGGGGTAGCAAAGCAGTGGAGGGGGAAGTTTCAAGGTCATTCAAATTGTGTTTTTAAAAAAAAACCTATCTTGTTACTGAGCTTATATGTCAGTAACAAGATAGGTGTTTTTGCTCTTTTACTTCTTTAATATAATGAAAAAATAAACATATTCTACAATGGTTAGAACAAGAAATACAACTGCTAGTCAGCTGAAGTAATCCAAGTTGTCCGGCTCGGTCTTCATGGACGTCGGTGAGGAAGCTGTCGAGGAGTGTCCAGGCTCTTCCTTTGGCTGCCGGGTGTTCCGTATATTGCAAGCGTAGACTTGCACATTTATACGGTAGCCTCTTGCCACCATTAGCTGCAACTCCTTGTACAAATCGTTCAGCTCCTGTTGCGTCTTGATAGTCACCTCCTCAGAGCTGGCACAGCTTACGTTCAGAGACATCCTGATGTTGCTAGGTTGGCTGCTGGAGTAGAAATGAAGCCAAGGCACAGCGCTTGGAGGTATATTAAAAAGTGGTGGGGGTGTTTGCATTCAAACAGGTTTGACTTGTAGCGTGGTGGTGGGGGTAACTGTGAAATGCAAAGGTCAAAGGTCAAGGTCATCCGCGAAGTTTAAAAAAAAAATGCAACATATCAATATGTGACAAACTTCACATGGTATTGATATGTTGCATTTTTTTGTCTTTTGTATTTTTTTATGGTTTATTTATTTATAAAACATTACAATAACATATGTACAACAGTAAAACTTAAATCTAACACTGCTGCTTGTCGGCGATGTGGATGGTCAACTCGGTGGAATTGCTACCCGTGCAACCGTGGGAAACCAGGTAGAGACAGCCGGGTTGGATGGAGCGCAGATCCTCGTTCTGGAGGAGATGGACGAACCGTTTCGGCAGGTAGACTTGGAACTTGGGCTCATCCCCCGGAGTGAACGGTGCCTCGCTAAGACTGCAGCAGATGGCCTCTCCAACTGTAGTCTCCATCTTCTTCATGGCGTGGATAATGTAGTGCTTCTCGTCTTTAAGTTCGGAACACTTCTTGACGGGTAGTATGGTAGATTTGGAGTGAGCATTGAACTGCTCAACCAAAGTTTGCAGGAACTGGTGAGATACCATGGTCGAGATATAGATCGTCTTCTTCGTCTTCTTGCTGGGAGATGTTGTCGTCTCGGAATCTCGAGTAATACTCATGCCAGGTCCCGGTCTGCTCCTCACTTATATAACCCCCGTTACCCCCACCACTCCCCATTTCCCCACTTTGAAGGTAAGATGCGAGTTTATAGGCGTTTTTTAAAGCGCAATGTCTATCTTTTTCATGTTCTGGACTTTTAGTACAAATACAAACATTTTCCATCGTATACTTGTAATTTTTATCCAATTCCACATCATTAACCGGAACATGAGTAAATCCTTCAATCCATCTTTTCTTTTCCAGCCCCTTTGTGTAAATATTGGTAAACTTGTCTGAAAAGTGATGCATAATGTGATACAAGTCCGTGTAACTTGTAAAACCATCATACCACTCAATATGATGGAAATGTTTTAAAATCCATCTGTTGGTGGTAGCGGCTTTACTAGTTAAAGATGAATAAGAACATGGTGGTTTAAATAAAAACGAATAAGGAACACTTGTATTCATGTCCAAAAACACAAGTTCTTTTATAATGAATCTATCATCATTACCACGAAACGCTTGAAACTCAATAATACCAGGCTTGGACTTTACTTGTTCTTCTTCTTCTCCCTTGTCCATTTTGAAGGTCACACGTCTGCTCATTATGAAGTCAGGAGGTCAACTGATTTCCACACCACGGTAGGTACAGCTTTTATACCAGGCCGTACAGTTGTTGGCGCGTTGGTGTATATTTAACGTGGGCACCGTCCCCAATAGGCCTAACCCCACAAAATGTTGGTTATTGTTTTAGAAACTAACCATTGTCATTTAAGTTTCCATCTTTATATTTTCCTTGTTTTCGTTTTCATCACTAACACTTGATTCTTCTCCTCCATCTTCCTCTTCTTCCTGTTTTACTGATTTCTTATGTAGTTGAGCGTACTTTTCCAATTGTCTCCACATTCGTACTTCATGAGGAACCCTATTGAATATAGAAGTGTCCACAGGCCCGTACAATATAGGTGCGTCCGGTTGTTTGTCCAAAGTGTCTTCCAGATAATCTTTAATAATTGAACTTGAAAACACCAGTTGTCTCAAGTATCTTGTTATTGGTTCAGTTGCACAAGTTAGAATAAAAAACTCTTCTCGATTAAGTTGAATCTTGTTATCATGTCTTGTTGTGTCTCTAAACCGCAACTGATGATCACCACGATGTTTAACAATATCGATTTCCACATTTGAATCCAAAAGGCCTACTCTTGTCTTTCTTCCAAACATGTTACTACTTAAATAGCATTCTAGCAGATGCAAGTGTTTCATAAACGATTCCCAAGCAGTGTCCGTAAACAAAATCATTTTGGGCCCATGAGTTAAAATTACAGTAGGTGAATAATCCGTCGATTTCATAACACCGATTAAAACACTTTTGTCCAAACTTGATGAAATTGGATAAAATATTCGCAAGAATACCTCACTCAATATGTTAGGAGAAATATTATCTTCAATATCCCTTTTCCTCTTCTGTACATTCTTTCTTCTTTTACCTTTTTCCTCAACATTATTACTGGCGTGTAGTTGTCTGCAAGGGTTGTGTTCATCTCCTTCCGGTTGACCTTGAAGATCTAAAAAGTCGGATATCTCCTTCTAAATATCTACTACATTTTCTGGTGTACCACTAGGAGAAGCCATATTGAATACGATGCTACCCATACAACAACAGGCAACAAACTGATGAGGAGCGACCTGAATGCTCTGCTTTTATACTCGCGGAATGCATTGGAATGTAACAAAACCGGTTTTTTTACAATACATTTTTAACAATTCCAGTTAAAGGTGTGTATGTTACGATTTTATCATGTAGAATTAAACAGTATGCAGTTGTATTAGCTGGTATAGCCGCGTTGAATTCCATTTCTATTTTTATATCCACACTTGATGATTTTACCGATTCATTCTGTTTAGAACAATCGATTACAACTATCGGGTAACCATCTAAGTACTTTTCTGGTGATAGTAAAGGTGCATTTGTTTTACCATAATATGAACTTTGGAATCTTGCATACATATCGTACAATATGCTGTACTTTTTATTAGCGAATGACACATTTAAATTATCGTATGGAAAAAATTGTGAATTTAAATAAACTTTAATATTTTTCAAGTTGCAATGATCAAATTGGCCTGCATGTTTGGTGATGGTGTCTCTTCTGCCTGTTTGTAAACCAAATATAATATACCTGGCTCGTTCCACATAATTAGATGTTTTAACAGTCCAAGTGTGACGATCCGTAGCTGGCAAGCTGGGATGTTCATGAAATTCCCAACTTCTAAAAGGAATTACAATATCACGATCAGCCTTTAACTTTCTTAATAGTAGCATTCTATGCTCATCAGCTAATTTAACATGCGGAACTCTCCATACAATTTTGTCTAATGTTAATTTCCATTCTAAAGTTGCATCTGTTGTACCGTCTGGAGCTTTAATAATGTCTTTATCGTTAGAAGATCTTAACAAAACTAATTCTTGTTTAACATTTAATATAATTTTTCTATAATCTTCAGCAAAACCAAGCAACAAACGTAATGGAATATGAAAATCAAAATTTCCATTTGTATCTGGAGTGATTGTGTCTTTTGCAGGTAAAACCCATCCTGCAGGTTGTATTAAATTGGTTTCATTAGGTGATATAGATGTTAATCCCTTTAAAGTTGTTGCAATACCTACTTTTTTAGTGGAATCAACTGTTACACCTGATATTTCATATCTAATTTCATCAAACAGGAAAGCCATGGGATTATTTATAAATGGAACTGTTGTACCAGTAGTAGTACCGTCCTTTTTAGAAACTTTTCCTTCAATATACAAGTAACTTTCACATGGTAGTGTGTAAATGTCTTGATTTTGTATAGGAATACGGATTTCATCGTTATTGTTTAATTTTGATGAAGTGTAAGGGTTGTGGGTGTGATATTCTTTTTCCCATAGGGTTTCGTCGAATGTCGGACCCTGCGCTATATCCAGTATATCCATAATCGGTTAATTTTAATCCAATTCTCTCTAAGAAACGAATGTTCTCGCGTGTTAACTCCTCCACAGCTGAAGAGCTACTAATGCAATTTCCCGTAGGTTGTTCGCTTTTAAATGTTAAACCCATGATTTTGTATTAAAGTGTCGATTTTAAATGTAATCTAACCGTAATAGGCTCTTCTAGGAAATCTATCAAGTTACCGTCTTGATCCAATACGTTCAACACGATGTCTGAAATGAAAGTGGTGTTCAACGGTAGATATACCAGGTTTTGTGGCTTTTCAACAATTTTAAATCCAGGCGGTACACTGGGGTAAAAAGTATGTATTATATGAGTATTTGCTCCATCTCTGTAAGCTCCTTGTATAATGTTACAAGTTATGTCTATACTATTGACTTTTAATATTGTTACAGTTTGTTTACCGGAATGTGTTTTATTTGGTTCTAAAATTGCACCATCTTTGGGAAATCCTAATAAATCACCAATTGAGTTTGGCTTAGTGAAATCGATATAATATTTTGAAGTAAGCTCAGCTTTCATTGTATTGTTATTACCTTTTAGCGATATATTGTCTTTTCCCATTTTATTTTGCAAAAATTCATTAATATGATCAATTTCATAAGAACCTGTGGGTAAACCGCACTCTTCTAAGTCTGTAAACTTCCCACTGGCATCTTTTCCTTTATAATAATGCAATAAGTTATTTTTACCTTCCGTAACATTGGGAATAGAGTTGTAAGTTGTAAAATCTAACAGTGCTGCCTCCCAAAATCTTCCTTTTTGCAAGCGTAACGCTGGAAAAAGGATACTTCGTAAAGTGGACGATTTTCCTGTTAATGATACCGTATAGGAAGACATCTCAATAGTGACTGATACTTTTAGCTAGGAATTCCAAACATAAATGGCCGCATATTGAAGTATTATCAGGTTGTTCTCTTTTATAGTTGTAATATATGTTTTTAGCAGATTTAAAGTAATGTTCAAGTTCTTTAGGTGGTGGCAAATTTCCAAAACTATCAAAATAATATACATTGCTATTTAGTTTCTTATAACACACCCAATGGGTGCCGGGCCCTTCAGTATTATCCAAATTTACGATTCCAGTCTCATTTTTCCATATTTTCTTTGGTAAACTGTCTTTCATAAATACTCCGCGGAAAAATGGTATTTTTAAACAGGAAATATATTTAAATAATTCAACATTAGTCAACGCTTTATGTGGTATAACCAATTGATTTCTTTTATTTAATATGCACGATACGGTCTTAGGTATAGACCAGCCCCGTTTTTTACCATTGACCATATTGTCGGTTTTTTGTTATTTTCCTCGGAGAACGTCTTTTTAGTCTAATGTTACCACCATGTTTCCTCATGGTTGATCCTTTTTTATTCTTACCCCTCCTTTTTCCACCTCCTACCGCTGTTTTAGCCTTCATACCTGCTGTTACCGCTAAAGCTGCTGCTTTTTCCGCAATACTAGCGTCACTAGACTTTACTCGTTGCCAAGCTATATTCGCTAGCTTTTTATCAGCGATTGACCTATTTTTTGAATCGGTAAACGTGGAATATGCGATATCGTGATCTTTACAAGCCTGATCTAACTTATTTATGCCTGGATCACCTCTTTCCAGTCGTTTTTTCAATTTAGTTCCTGGTCCGCAATACTGATAACCTCCCGGTATATGAAATTCGTATGGTAAAGCGTCTATTGCTCTATTTACGATAGATCCTACTGGAATACGATTTAAAGCTTTACTTAACAGAGAAACCGCTGTGGACGTGATACCGCCTCCTTTCCGTATACTGTCTCGATATGGACTGATGTACTGGAATGTCATAATCGTCCTTTTATAATCGAAATGTACAACTTATGTGTTAACTCTATGATGAGCTGGACATAAATGAGGTCGTTTATTGTGTTCTTATATTATATATCAATATCACCCCAATCTGATGATCTAAACTTTTGCGTATTAGGGTTTGTAAAGTATTTATTAAAAATTTCCCGTTTAATCCAATTACCTCTATCGGATTCGGACACCCAACTATGACGTGTACGGGTTGCAATAAGATTGTATACATCAAATAATGCATTTCCTAAAACTTTAATAAGAAAATTAACAGTGACGGCATTATCCACATGTTCAGGGTCTTTAAGGTCTGTTATACGTTTATTATTACAAGTATACACTTTACTATCCATTTGTGATGTTGTGATAGCCTGTCCTACAGTTGCAGCATCATTTGCTTCTCTTCCATGCGCCAAGTTTGTTATTCTTTTATTATTACATATAAAAAACGCATTGTAATTATTTGGATCTAGATGTACTGTTTGTCCTAAGGTAGCTGCGTCTCTATCTGCATGACCCCATGACACATTTGATAACCTTCCATACATGCAATCCCAAGCATTATTTTTGTATGTTATTAAATTAAATTTTTCATTACCTTGAACAAATTCATCCCCTTGCTTCGATAATACTTCATCTCGTTTTACAAATCCAGTTGTTTCTTGTTTTAAAGTCTCTTTCATTTGACCCACTGTTGCACCATCTGATGGTGCTGAACCATCTTTTACATTCGCCAAACAATTGCCAAGACAATCGATAACTCCCACATCACGTATGACACAATGATCTTTTATATATTTGAGATTTACAGCATCATTTTCATTTTTTGGATAACCTATGTCGTTAATAACAAATTTATAAAAAGAGAATCCATCTTTTGTCTTTTTCAGGTATCAAGGAATGTAAATAGCGTCTATTTACGCTGTCTTTTGCATCTTTAGGGTCATCTACGTTGGATAACGTTTATTGTTAGCACTATACGTTTTCCCATTGAATTTTAACGTATTTTTTAATTCAGATGACAAATAACCTTTGTTTATTGCATCACCGTTTTGATTTGGTTTACCAACGTTGATAATTCTATGATCTTCTGCGTCATATGTGTTATTTTGTAGTCTTAATGTTGGCGATATCTTTTCCTTTAATATTTTTAAATTTATTGCATCGTTTTCATCCGTAGGATCTTTTATGTTTTTTAACCTTTTATTACTCATATCATAATCTCTATCAAGTGTTTGTGGTAAACCAGCACTTCTTTTTAAACTATTCGCATAATATAATCCATCCGAGGAGTAACGTCCGAACTTGTCGACATTCATGGTGCAACTGAATAGTATTCTAGGGAGTACCGCATTTTTATGAGATTACCCCACGGTTTCGGAGTTCATCCACTAAAGCCACCCATTCGTTTTCCAATCCAGTATGACCCGCTTCTTTAGCTTCATGTATTAGTTTCATTCTATCCACCAATTTATTGATATTATTGTAATAAATCACATTTGTGTTATATAGTTTCTTCATTAAACCTGTACCTGTAACAGATTTGTTTCTTTTTCTTGGTTCTGCAGCACTTATATCCAAAGTGGATGACACAAACCTTCGTTTAACAGGTTTTCTCGGCATTATCGGCATTGGTTGTCTTCTCGCTGTTGGTATTAACTTGGATACAAATTCTCTATATTTTAAAGACCTAGATCTAAAAACTGGTTGGTCAGCTAAATATTTTCTCCTGTATGCATTGGTGTGTTCCAAAATCTGTTTATATGCTTCCATATCTTCTTCTTTAACTAACAATTCTAAAGGCTTTTTTTCAAATAATAATTCAAATAATCCTCTTGTGCCCTTATATCTTTGATTACCAACAATAATATTATCATCTTCATCAATGTTTACCGGGCTATTACCAACCATTAAACCTTCTTCTGTTAATCTTACTCCATAACTATGGTAGTTTTTATTAGGATTTATTCCAGCTAACATTTTTATCATGTATTTCCTTCCTAAAGGTCCTTTGTTATGAATGTTTTCACCCAACAAGCTTATGTTTGACGGACCTTCCCTTGCTTCTTCTTCTTTTTCCTCTTCACTAGCAGTTGATACATCTTCATGTCCTCTTTTAGCTTTTACTTCATATAATTCTCTTATACCACTATAGTCTGGTGATTCTAGCTCTCTTTCAGGTTCTCCGCCGGTAAAACCACTATATGTAGAGGATTCCGGGTCTTCGTCACTAAAATCTTCTGATTTTACATTTTCTCTTTCAAACTTTGTAATAGGTGCAATTGCATCTCCTTCCAAAACGGGTTTAGCAAATTTTTTGTTTAATTGTTTCAAGGGTTCAGTAATAGGTTTAAAAGTAGATTCAAGAAATTTCTCCCTTTCGCTAATACCTAATTTTAATGCTCTATTTTTATCCCGAATAGAATCACTAAGTGATTTTATTTCCTTTATTAACTTTTCTTGGTTAACCATGTTTGTAGCAAGACGTGTTGTACAACAATGAATGTTTTACATCATGATCAGTGTATTAGTATAAATTTATCAAATCCTATCCTGTATCGACCATTGTTTAGCGGTTGTTCCTTTATAATTGTTAAAAACCCATACTTTTCACCCCAAGCCTTTCCACACAACTCTTTAAATCGTTCAAATGGCATATCCGCACTTACATGGTTATAATATATGTGTTTTAGGTTGGTTTCATCCTGTTTAAATACAATTAACATGTTTGCATTGTCTCTAATGAGCTGTTTCGGTATTTTGCTGTAAGTTTGACCAATATAAATGCTATCTATGTTGTTATGTCGACCCATGGCGAAGTAATTCCTTATTGTATTTTGATTTTCACAAGATACATCGTCAAATATGAATACTGAGAATGGTGTAGCCTCTTGCGGTTGCATGACACTCTCGCTTGCGTTAAATCTAAAATATTTAACTTCAGGCACATTATTGAGTATTTGTTCCAATAACTGATATTTTGGTTGTTGTAGTGACTTTGAAAATACATATAAATTATTAAAACGTAAGCCTTTAGGGTTTGTAATCAAATTGAATACTACATTTGTTTTTCCACAATTGGAAGGACCGGTAACCAAACAACGCACCGTGTTTGGTAACAAAACACCATGTTTCCCAGTATTGAATTGAGAACCATCCACTGTGAGTTCATATATATTATTAATAGTAAAATTGTCTTTTTGCGGTATTATCTCCATCCTTTGTAATGGTTCAACCTAAAATGATGCTCTATCATTATATTAGATCCTTTTTAGGTATCCAAGAATCTTCCGTCTTATTAAATCCTAACCATCGTACTTTAACCTTATCTTTTTTCCGTTGCAACACCTTTTCTACTAGATATACATCACCTACTGTTGATTTTAACATTTCATGTCCATAAAACCCTCCTTCCAGCAATTGTCCTTTATTATCTTTTAAAATGTAAGTTTCTGGTATTGTAGGTTGCACCTTAAATACAGTAAATACCTCATTTGTCCAGTTTGGAAGATATCTTTTACTGAATACACCTTTGTATTTGCTTATTCGCACTTTATCACCAACATTAAACCTTTTAGGCTTTAGTTTTTCAACTTTTGGTTTAGTATTCATTTTTATACGTTTTAATACAAGTTTTTCATTTTTATTAGTCACCTGGCTTGGTTTCATACCGATAGTTCTATGAAACTTGTTATTGTAATCGCTTATAAGTTTTGGTAACATATCAATCCATACGTGTGATCCTCTGTTGGAAAACATCTTATACATCGCACTAAAGTTCTGTTAAATCTTTCAATTATTGATGCTTTTACCTCTGAATTGGTTGAGTAATGGTTAATGTTGTGTTTTTTCATTAAATTTGCAAATTCCTTATTAAAATATTCTTTTCCATCATCAGTTTGTAAATGTTTTATAGTATGTTTGTCTCTTTGTATAGCTGTTTCCATTGCTTTTGTAACACTTTTAATAATAGTCAAAAACAATAATAATTGTCAAAAGACAATAATAATTGTCTTTTAAAAAACAATTAATAATAGTCAATATGTATTTAAATCCTCTATTTTGTTTACTATAAGGAATCATTTCGATTAAATCCGCTTGATATAAATCATTTATTCCTTTTATCACTGTATTTCTTCGTGGAAACTTTCTTCTTGCAGGTTTATGAAGTTCGTTGACAATTTCTTGCTTCAAGTCCTTCATATTGCAGGTTTGAATGTTTCATGTATCACATGTATAATCACAATGAATGTTGTCTGAAATATTCACATCATTTATATAGGTCAAGGTCATCCAAACTTGTGTAAAAAAATGGGGAACACGGCGTTTGACTTGCCGTAATCCCCATTTTTTTACGGAAGGAGAAAGGAATAAGGTCGAAGTTGTAGAAGGATGAAGAATAGGTTACTAGTCGATAGGGTTTAGAGAGTAGTGGCCAAAAGGAAGAGTGTGAATTTTATCCGGCATAATATGCCTTTTATCATCTCGAGCTGATAGTGCCCTTTTAACTTCAGTGACACTGTAGACCTCATGTTTAAAGCTTCTGATAGTGTTGAACGTTGCAGACATTGTAGAATCTTCAAACAAGCAGGTCTTGTAATGGTCAAATGTCACATGTTTCTTCAAGTATGATGTTTTGACTCCTTTTGCTTTCTTGACTGTTGGTGTGTTGTTCTCGTTGTACCTTTAAATGAATACAATTTTGCCATCAGTGCCACTATTTCTTCTAAAGGCATTCCATTTGCTTCATCTTTAAATTTTCCGATTACTTTTTTATTCTTTTCATTGTAATTTGGATGGTTCTTCGGATAGTCAGAGAAGTCAAAATCGTCTTTGTATGGGAAACTCCTTAGGTCTTCATACATGTCCAAAGTCTTTATCCAGTAGATAAACGCGTCGGTATCCATGTATGCAACTCCAATGTTGTCTCTTCCGTAGTGTTTAACCATTTTATTGTAATGGAAATCATACATCAGAGTTTTACTTATATCCAAAATCGACATTCCAATGTATAACGGACGATCCATCACTATTGTTGTTTTCTTCATACTAACGGCAACTAGATCTTCGTTTATAATCATGGATGTTCCAAAATTTGGTTTTTGAACTAATTTTTCCAATTTCTTAGGATCACTTACTAATTTTACAATCTTGTGTTTTCCTTTGTTTTCTAAGGTCTTCCCGAAGATGGCGTTGTTCATCAATTTGTAAAAGTCCTTTTCAAATGCTGATGTTGCTGCTGCTCTTCTTGTAGTGTTGGAATCAATATATGGTTTCAACCAACAAGACTGGGTGAATTCAATTGCTCTATGAATTCTCACTACACGTAGACCCAATTCAAGAGCTTGTTGAACTACCCAGTAGTGAGCCACATACCGATCTTTACTCTCCAACGTCATCATCAATTTTGGCCATCTTCCTGTCGGTGAAACTTCAGTCTTGGCTAGGAGAGGCAAATCGTAGTGATGGTCATGAAGGTGCTCCGGATATTCGAAATCACAGTCCAAAATATAGCCTTTTGGACCATTCTTTGGAATCTGTGAGATGTCACCGATGGTGGCCGGGTCGATCCATTTGAAGTCAGCGTAGGGAAGCGGATTTGACATTGCCCAACCATAAAGGTTGTTTGCGTCAAAGTAGCCAAGGTAGACCGATGGTTGTCTCTCGTCGAAGCCTGGGATGTACTTGTTGTTAGCTTTGACATGACGTGTTACAGCTTGTGTCAAACCGCCCCGTAAACCAGATTCTATCATGAGCACCATATCAATATCTGTTAGAAGTTCCAATCGACAGTTGGTTGACTTTAGCATAGCTTGCCATGCTAATCCTGGAGATGTGTACGAGTGTAGAGGGTCCAGTCCATAGGCGGAGAAGCAGGTGTTTCGAAATTCTTCCATCACATCGCACAGCAGAGTTACGTCCAATTTTATGTAAAAGTCGGAATATTCCCCTAAGGTTTGAATGTTTAGTTGGTTCCAAACATTACAAGCATGATTGTAGTCTTCAACGGTGATTGCACTTTCATTTAACTTGCTATTGAAGGCTTCAATCGGTGGTAGACTGGTTTCTTCAAATTTTTCTGCAGAAGTTATGTAATCATAGGGGAACACTCCTTTACGCATTACTAAGTCCAATTTATCTTCAGGTACAATTTTGCTGGTTTCTTTTAGATCTTCTCTTCTTAGGTTCTCAGACAATTTGCTCAAACTAGATGACATAAATCTATAAGAGTCTACGAAGCGAAGTTTAATTTTACCTACTGTTTTTGAGAAACTGATGTACTTCTCCAATGTTTCAGCTAATACTTCAATTTTTCCATCATCTCGTCCTAACTCTGGGACAATGAAGTGGGAGTCATAGCCGCTAAGATTGTGTAACACGACGGGATAAAGTTTGGCAGTTTGTAATTTATATTGCATGAATTACAAGCAGCTCCTCTGTATAACCCTGTCAGGTGATCGTGATCTCTTACTTTTTGATTTTCTTCACTGAAGCTCTTCTTGCATAAATAACATCTTGTTGCCAAATTGTATTCTTCTTGTTGATTTTGGTTCAAAGGTTCCATAGGTAAAACATTACCGAATAAGCGTTGCACCTTTTCAGCAATGTCATACTTATTATTTAAAATATTCTTAAATGTCATGTATGAAATACTTAGTTTTTGCCAGGAATCTAAATTTAAAACTATCATTTGTGGAGATTTTAATGTTCAATTTCAAAACAAGTCTGATAGAGATACAACATCTCTGTGTGATCTTCTTGGAGTGTTTAAATACACTGTTCATATCGATAAACCAACGAGGGGTAAAAACATTGTGGATAATATATTATGCAATTTTTCCCTTTCACATGTAAAAAGTGCGGACGATTTGGAAATACCCTTCTCTGATCATAGGGCCCAATTCATTAAATTCTGTCCAAACATTTCCAGCAATTTCAGTCAAAATAGGGTGATAAAAAAACGATACTTTGGTGAAAATGAAATTGACCTGTTTAATAATTATCTCTCGGCAGAAAGTTGGTGCGAGGTTTATGAAAGTACTGACATTGATGAGAAGTGTGTTAAATTCATGGAAATTTTTAAATACCATTTCGAGACAGCTTTCCCAATCAAAACTAAAAAAATTAATGTTAGAAAAAAACCAGCTCAGAAATGGATCTCCCCAGATCTTAAAATGCAAAATGATTACATACAGTTCTTAAAATCTTTGCCCAAATCTGAACCCCTGGATAAACAAATAGATAATGAAATTAACCTCCACAAGTTAAAACTAAATGAGGCAAAAATGTCTTTTTATGATAATATCATCCTAAACTCTGAAAATCGCACAAAATCAATTTGGAATATTGTAAATGAAAACACTGCTTTAAAGCAAACCAAGCCACAAAATAAAAATTTTCATTTGGAAATTAACGGCAAGGTAGAAACGGGGGGGAAAATTATTGCTGACCATTTCAATCAATATTTTACCGATGTAGCACCTATCCCAGTCACTGATGGCGGACCCTCCCAATATTGTTTTTCTCACACGACTCCCGTTGCTCGTAGCATCTTTCTATCTGAAGTGTCAGAATCGGAAGTCGAGGAAATAGTGAGGGGGCTAAAGGGTACCAGAGCTGCAGGCATCGATGAGATTCCTTGTTTTGTTTTAAAAAAATGTTTCCATACTATCAGCAATGTTTTTACTCACATCTGCAACTCTATTATAATGACTGACACATTCCCACAGGTTTTCAAAATTAGCAAAGTTATTCCAATATTCATGTCCGGTAGCGCGAGCCATCCTGGAAATTACCGACCAATTTCAATTCTCCCGTCCTTTTCAAAGATTATAGAGGCCATAATTTGTCAAAAATTAGTAAATTTTCTTGAATTGAATAATGTCTTCTCTCTAAGGCAGCATGGGTTTCGCCGTGGAAAGTCAACAGTCAGCGCAGTTTTTAATTTTCTTAACAGCATTACAAGTTCTTTAGATCAAAGACTTTGCACTCTTGGAATTTTCTGTGATTTAAGTAAAGCCTTTGACACTGTAAATCATCATGTTCTTGTTCAAAAACTTGAATGGTATGGCGTAAGAGGGCATGCTTTAAATTTATTTAAGTCATATCTTTCCCATAGACAACAAATTGTTTATTTAAATAGCACAGAATACCCTGTATTGTCAGAAAGCAGGCCTGTTGTCAAAGGAGTTCCCCAGGGTTCGATTCTTGGCCCTGTTTTATTTTTATTATACGTAAATGACCTTCCTGATTTTTCAAAAAAATCCGACCTAGTTATGTTTGCTGACGACTGTTCTTTGGCATTTTCTCGCGAAACTGGAGAGCGAGTTATTTCCGATGTCAATAGTCAACTTTCAAACATCAACTTGTGGTTCACTTCAAATAGCTTGACACTAAATACTAGTAAAACTAACTTCATTGAATTTTTTCTCGGCAAAAATAAAAAATCTCTGACGATATAATATTAAACAGTAATTAATTAGTTGAAGTTTCCACTCACAAATTCCTGGGACTGCGCGTTGACAGTGGATTGACCTGGTGCTCCCATGTGGACCATGTTTGCAATAGATTAAAGCCAATGTGTTATGCCCTTAGCCGTCTAGCTAAGGTTTGCAGTCTCGAGATCCTCCGTGTTGTTTACTTTTCACACGTAGAATCAATTCTTAGATACGGGGTTATATTTTGGGGTTTCTCGAGTGTTCAAAATTTTCGTAGAGTTTTTGTTCTTCAAAAATGGTGTCTGAGGGTGATGGGTGGTTTAAGAAAAACAGACTCTTGCCTCCCATTATTTAAGAATTTCAGAATTTTAACTTTTGCTGGACTTGTTGGATATGAGGTCTGTGTTTTTGTCAAACAGAATTGGTCGGTTTTTGTGACTAACGGACACTTTCACCAGTATCCAACAAGATCAAGGGGCATGCTGTCAGTGACAAATCATTCAACAACGAACTTTGAGAAGGGGCCCTATTATACATGTCTAAGAATTTATAATAAACTACCGCTCCAAATAAGAGAAATAAACAATATTAATACTTTCAAAAGAAAATTAAAAGAACATTTCTTAGAATTATGTCCCTATTTGATAAGCGATGTTGGGTGACCTAAGCTGTTAAACTTTTTACCTGATGATCACTGTACTTTTCTCTTATTTTATAGATATAATTTGTTTTTGTATTTTATGATGTGTTCAAATATGTATCTTGAATGAATAAAGATGACTTATGACTTATGACATACAACTGGTCTACAAAATACTTAGCAGCTTCTTCCCCACGGTAGAGTATTGGAGTGGATGTTAAGCCATACTCTTGCAA
Organism: Neoaliturus tenellus; assembly: GCA_030545055.2. Classification (NCBI taxonomy): domain Eukaryota; kingdom Metazoa; phylum Arthropoda; class Insecta; order Hemiptera; family Cicadellidae; genus Neoaliturus; species Neoaliturus tenellus. The sequence continues at coordinate 155,085,952 of CM061531.1, forward strand.
CTGTTCTTCAGGCAAAGTGGATTTCACCAATAAGCAAAAACTGTTAGGTTGATGCAATTGATATTTGGTTCTTCTAGTCACCTCGCCATCTGGAAGCTCCTGTGGTACTAACGTGGATTCGAAATCAGCGTAGATAACTAGTGGAATCCTGTATTGGTGAACTGTCTTCTTAAACTGGACACATGCTCTAGATGGTGGTGGCAGGCTAATCTTCACTTCATAGTTGTTATTACAAAGCCGCTGGTGTTCCAACAACCATTCCAATCCTCCACGTCTGAATTCCTTGCATGTAAAACAAAAGCATCTCTTGCATATTGTTATCTTACGATTTTGTTTTGACACTTGTCGTACAACCAAAGATTCAAAGTTTTTAATATAAACATAATGTGAAATCTCACCTTTGGTTATCAATAATAAATCGGTATGGTTACTTTGCTCTACTTTTACTACTCGTAGTGGATACACATTGTTTGAATCATCTAAGCCGAACACGTTAACAGAAACACCTGGATTTTGTTTCTCAAATTTAGTAATTTGATCAAGACTCACAGGATACGACATTCCTCGAAAGTTATAGCGGTGTTGAACAGCTTCGTATGCTATGCTAGGTCTAATAGCATTATGTCCCACGTATTTTGCTAACATTGCATACCGGAAACATTCATTGTCCTCATTTTTCACATTGATACACGATTTAGTATCTCGGATCGTCTTTGGTAGAGGGATAAAGCTGCTACCTCTCATACCATATCCATGCTTGTGAACCCTCACATCCATACCTTCAATCGATGATAGCGTCCAGCCAGATCCTCTTCCTTCGTGTTCTTGGAGTTTCATTAGCAGTTCATTCAAACATTCTTCTAGAATTTCGTTAATATCAGATGTGGTTGTAAGGGTTCGGTTTTTAGCAATGAATGCTCTCGGTGAGTTTTCACCATCGGTATTAGTAAACATAGCCTCCAACACCAATCCAAATTTAATAAAGTTCAATCTTGCCAATTCTTCCATCAATGTTTTTACAACTAGATTTTTAGCTTGGGTTATAAAGTTTTCCAATTCCAATTGCACATTATTAATTTTGAAATGAGTTACAACTGGTCCTGGCAAGGCTGTGGTGTGCAGTTGTCTTATATCTTCCACTTCTTCTGTATCCTCTTCTTCCATATCCTCTTCTTGGGTACGCAGTTGTTTTACATCTTCCACTTTTTCTTCCATTTCCTCTTGAATAAATCCTCCAGCTGTAGATGGTCCAGCTCCGGCAAATTGAATAACACTTGGTCTTCTTCTTTGCATTAACTGTAAATAGCTAGCCCAGTCCTCCTTCTGCTTCTGGGGTTTTTCCAAAAACCGATCAATCGCATCCAAGTCTTCTTCACTTACTACAATCTCTTCTTTTCTGTCCTCTTCACGATGCAATTCTCGGTGTAACTGTAGATAGCTATCACAGTCGTCCATCTGCTTCTGGTAGTTTTCCAATAACCAATCAATCGCATCCAAGTCTTCTTCACTTACAACAATCTCTTCTTTTCTGTCCTCTTCATGATGCAATTCTCGGTGTAAAACAAAGATATCTTCGTCTTGGAAAAACTCACCACAAATATCGCAAAGAGCCATTTTTTACAGTTTGGCTTTGAGTGTGCACTCGGTGAATGTCCACGCAATAATGAGCAGCGCGCTCAACCGGGTCCCTTTATACCCGAGGTTGAAGGGTGGGGGAAGGTGACGTCATATACATCCGGTTTATCAATCATGTAGTAGATTTGGCTTTTAAACACCCATTTTCAATATATTCTTCAACAGGCTTGATAAACCAATGATGTTTGGTCTAAATCCACTACTTTGCACAAATTTTTTTAAAGATGTCTGTTTGAGCAAGTTTATGTGGAAAAAGGTCATTTGGAATTATTATTTTCAGCGGGGGAAAGAGCACTGCAATGGAGCCATGGTATAGAAGTGGTGTATCCATCCAATTGGTTTGCCCTTTTTATACCCCCACAAACTATGCATTTATGTGGGTCAAGGTCGCGTAAAGATACCCTTTGAGCGGGGGATAAACCACTAAGCAGCATGCTAGTCCATTGCTGCAAAGTGATCTATCCCCCGCTCTGTTCTACAAAACCTCAATCAAGTCCAAGTTAAGTCCTAGTTTAACACTTGGTTGGGAGAATTACATTAGTTTGATACTTATTTCTACCGTTACACTTGCTCCATTCTCAAAAAGATATAAATAATATAATCCTGGGTACTGTTCTTTTTCACGTCCTGCATGTTCCTTAATAAAGTCGAAGGCCAATCTTTTTGAATATTCATTATGAAACACTTCTCTTACACAAACAAGAATTTTTTCTTCCAGAAATTTCACTTGAATTGTTGTTAGTTTGCTTACATCATCCTTGTCTATCAGGGGTAGCTTGTAGGTGAAAGTATTTGGCGGTAGTTTGTGCGTTCTATCAAGTAAACAACAAAATTTTTTATACAATTTCTGCTCATTGTCTGTAATACTATTAATACCAAACAGATTATAGTACGAAGGATCATAAGGTATACGACGATACATTTTCAGAACCGGTCGGCATGAGAGCTGGAGCTAAAATGAAAAATGCGTGCAACCTGGCCGCCTTATATCCCCACCGGGTGACCACGCCCAAGGTACCCGGAAGGGGGGGGGGGGCACTTCTCGTCCGGAGCAAAAAACTTTTTGGTCAAGGTCAAAATTTTTTCCCAAAAAAAAGTACGGGGGGGGGGTGGGGGAGGGGGTGGGGGAGGGGGTTGGGGAGGGGGTGGGGGAGGGGGAGGGGGGGTCATTACTATATTTAGGTCAAGGTCACGGAAAAACTTTAAAAAAATTAAGCCCCACCTGGGGCATTTAGGTTGCCATCGCTGTAGCCTCCGAAGAGACACAACTATGACAACAGGAAACATCCAATGTTGTCTGACCTTCCCCACGCTAGATTTTTAAACATTTACTGCATTGGTAACAAATAACTTTTAAAATAGCTAACAAAACATTTACATAATTTTGAGAGAGGTTGAGGACAGCCCTAGTGGCTTACGTCCTCGGTCCGAGTGCAGAGGCCGCCGCAAATTGGCCACAGCTGTGGTCTGCATGCCAGCGTACAAACGGACCGGTTCCCAACCCAGCCGCAATATTGCATGCCTGAGAGGACCCATACTAACATTGGTTTAAAATAGCTTTACACGGGGGTCTACTCCCGTACCCTATCTTTAATATTTAACTTTAGCAATGCAGTAAATTTTTATAAGCCTTTGTGGGTCAAGGCCACACGAACATTAAAAAATTTCGGCCCCCGTACATCCATGGCGAACCACGAATGTTCGGGGGCCTTGGGGACAAAAAGACAAATATCTAACAAAAATTCATTTACATAATTTTGAGTTTCCAGAAGTGAAACAGAGGTTGAGGACAGCCCTAGTGGCTTACGTCCTCGGTCCGAGTGCAGAGGCCGCCGCAAATTGGCCACAGCTGTGGTCTGCATGCCAGCGTACAAACGGACCGGTTCCCAACCCAGCCGCAATATTGCATGCCTGAGAGGACCCATGCTACCGTTGGTATAAAATAATTTTACACGGGGGTCTACTCCCGTTCCCTAACTTTAAAATTTAATTTGAGCTGTGAAAAAAGCTCAAGGGGGAGTGCTAAAACAAGCGTATACACATTAAATAAATATAACACACTTACAGAATAGGTTGAGCTCAACATGGTAAGTGCTGGAACAAGCATATACACACTAAACACATAGGATAAAAGACAAACAAGACACACAGGAGACATAGGGTACAAGTGAAACACTCTCATATAAAACAATTCCCAATACCCAAACGCAAGCGCAATATCTTAGAAATAATACAAGTCTTAAAGTTAGAGTAGACTTCGCTAAACAGTGAAGGCGCCTTTCAGTGTTTAGTGAGGCCTATGGCGGTCCGTCCCTATCGTTCACGTTCAACGCGCGGGAGCGGACTGCGAGCTGGCTGTGGCCGGGCCGCCTTATATCCCCACCGGGGCTGCCACGCCCAGGATATCAGGGGTGGGGGGAGGGGTGGGGGTGGGGGAGGGGGTGGGGGAGGGGGGGTCACTTTTCTCGGGGGGGGGTCACTTCTCGTCCGGAGCAAAAAACTTTTTGGTCAAGGTCAAAAAATTTTCCGAAAAAAAGTTCGGGGGGGGGGGTGGGGGAGGGGGTGGGGGAGGGGGTGGGGGAGGGGAGGGAGGGGGGGGAGGGGGGTCACTTCTCGTCCGGAGCAAAAAACTTTTTGGTCAAGGTCAAGAAATTTTCCGAAAAAAAAGTTCGGGGGGGGTCACTTCTCGTCCGGAGCAAAAAACTTTTGGTCAAGGTCAAAACATTTTCCGAAAAAAAAGTTCGGGGGGGGAGGGGGTGGGGGAGGGGGTGGGGGAGGGGTTGGGGGAGGGGGGGGGAGGGGGAGGGGGGGTCAAGTGGGTCAAGGTCACCCACTACACTTCTACTCTAAGTGTTGGCTATACCCCCTCCACAACCGAGTCCCTAGGCTGCACAACACCGCTCCGCCAGTATGTCTCCGGCTTCCATGCGGTGCACCTCGCTGTTTTCTAACTCTCTATATGTAAGTATTTTTACAAGTCTTGAATCTAGGTCACTACACTTTAACTCTGGGACGATATCGACTTGTAGTATTTCTGTGTTTTTGACTCAAGGTCATCACACTTTAACTCTAGCACGTCGGTTATCGTACCAGAGGTGCTCACTAACCTAACTTGTAATGTTTAGGGTGGCGTTTTCACGCCACGTAGTATCACCATGAGTGTCCAGTCCAGATTTTAAGTTAGATTAATTTTACAGTGATCTTTTCCATTTCCAATTCATTTTGCCAAAGGATGAGATTTCTCTTTATATATCGGTATTTCTTTAGAGTTATTGGAGATTGCAGGGATACAATTAGTTTATTTACACAACTCTTTATCTTGGAGTTAAACAAAACTTCCACTTTGACTTTACTTCCTCGCTCCTCATAGCCTAAGCTGTACACCAATGTTTCTTCTACTGCCAACTCAGCCCGAGAGAACAGTGTGTTGACTGTAGGACAGCTCATGGTGAAGTGGTGCGATACTCCAGCGTACAACCTCACCTTCCCCCACCACTGTAACCTTCCCCCACTCCTGCTGTTACCCCCCCCCCCCTCCACTTTTGCCCTGACTCATGCGCTACCAACAGCCTCTCAGTATTGTGCGGACTTTTGTGAGGGGAAGCCATGTCGCGAGACACTTTGGGTAAGAAACTTAGCCGTGTTAAGTCTTTATTAGCTGCTCAGTGTCCACCGCTCAAGGTCAAGCGGGTTTCGACTTTAGCTAAGTGGCGTAAACTGTTGCTCGGACACCCTAAGTTTTATACCAAACAGACTAATGTAAGTTTTACTGATGAAGATTTGTTTAGAATATTGGAAGAAATGACTTTTCCTTGCAAAGTTCAGTTAGTTACTCCCATTCCTGACGGTTTAGAGTCTTAGTCTCTCGAGCCAATATACCTAGAGTGCGCGGGGCCGGACAGTCAGTCACTCGGTGTCTGTCGTAGGGTGCGCATCGCGGTTGCAGTAATGGTGAAACGCGGGAGTTGTGTCGGTTCAAGGTCACTCGAGCGGTGTCACATGACGGTTTAGGCATAGTCACGTTGCAAACTTTAAGTTTCCTCGGCACTTTTGCTGTTTCTCGTCTAATTTCGCTCCAAGTCGTCAAGGTCATTGAAACCTGACTGAAACTCGGAGCGTAGTGCGAGAAACGGCAAAAGTGCCGAAAAATTTTAGGTTTCGGCGTGACCTTGACCTTTGTGACATCGATGACGTCATAATGGTGACGTAAGGGGTGATGACGTCATCGCCACGTCATTTCTGCAACGTCATGGGTGTGACGTCACAGAATGACGTAATTGGTGATGACGTCATCGGTGAGGTCATTGACCTCGATGACGTCATCGCTCAGGTGACCTTGAACTGAGCCAGCTCCCGCGTTTCTCCACTACTAATGTCTTTCATATTTGGGGGTTTAATAAATTTGTTTAAAAATTGGGTGGAACTAGCCTGTTCAGTACTTTAGACTTAGAGAAGCAATTAAAGAATTAAGGTAAACCAACTAAGAGGCGAGTAATTACTAATAATTTTGTTTGTTGAATATACCATTATCTTATTTGATTCATCATATGAATTATCTCGGTTTCCTGGAATGGTCCTCAGAATGGTTTCCTGGAAGTTTTTCAGGAAACCATTGACACCGCGTATCCCATTAATATAACGATCATCTTGTTTGTTGACAGTTATCTGAATATAAAATGTCTTCTTGCCTTGTTCCATTTATCATGTGAAATGTCAGTTTCAGGAAAACATTGACACTATGTCTTACATCGTTCGTATTGCTCTTGTAGAAGTTATTGCATTGTTCCACCATTTATCATCGTCTTATTGAGAGTTATTTTCAGTGAGTGGTGCAAAATAATTAATAAATATTTGTAACCTAAAAACATTTACATATTTTTACATAAAAATAATTTTATTTTATTTTAATTTCAGAGGTTTAGCAGTACTGTATATTTTAGGAAGCAGATTGATTTTTAGCCTATTTATTGTTCACAGAGAAATTCTTCATGCAAGCAATGTCATTCTCATGTTTTTTTTTGTTTTTTTTACTTTAAAAAATTGACTTAAAAGGAGCTGTTTAATTTTTTTTGCGTAATAAAATAAATACTCTCAAATTTGCTATTAAATTTACCCGTTTAATTTAGTACCATTTCAAAGCGTTCGACATAAACACTTTGAAGGAAACACATTCCAAGTAATTCTCCTTAACATTTAAAAGACGAATGTACAAATGGAACAAGCTAATTGTTTTGTCTCAGACGGTGGTTCATATTCTTATGTCAGGTCTCAGATTTTTGTAAATTAACATGAAAATATGTTTTTAGAACTACACCTTTAATAGACTGTTGTGCAATAATTACGTTTAAAGCATAACCACTCAGTATCTATTTCGCTTTACAATGAAAGCATTATGAACGTTTCGTCAAGATCCTATCAGTCATTCGAGTAAAGAACGTCATCAGCAGATACCCATTAATATTTGAGGGAGTCAATGTCTGACGTGATTGTTATTGTTGTAGAAGGAGGTATTGTTTTATTGGCGCGTCCATCACCCTCTGTTGACAGCTTCACTGCTGAGCTCCGGTGAAAAGAAACGTCAAATCCTTGGTTATGAAAAGAATGCCGTCATTGCAGTCGCTCACTGACATTTAAAATGTTCAAGTATTATTGTGAGACCGAGTGGTAGATTGAAGGTGCTTTACTTTTATATTGAAATATCTCTGGGTTCTGTGCTTTTATCTAACGATGATCGAGGGGACCGTTGAGAGTTGGTTAACCGTTAAAAATTATCATTATTTATGTCAGTAAAATTATGTCAATGTTTTAAAAAGCATGAAATCGTAAGCTATTGTTTTGTGGCATTCTAATCTCTTATAACGAGCTTTTTTATACTAAAGTGTAGGTTTTCAATGTAGGTTTTCGTATACAAAATTCCTTTTGACTTCTACTAGACCCTCAAAGTAGCTAAAATGTCATGAAGTGTAATGTACTTGGAATGGCAGTGAAATGTACTTGTTAAAGACCAAGAAAGATGTTTTAAAAAACATTTTATCTGACTAAAATTACTAGGGGTTTTAAAGTTCTGTATATTTTTCTAGTTTCTGCTTTTGGTATTAATTTTGAAGTTGAATACAATTAATAATAGAATAATAGAATAAATACGTTAGTTCAATAATAGAGAGTTTATGCACATACGGTAAATGAATACGGTAAACGCTAAATGCTATTAAAAAAATTGCAGATTTAGGTACTTTTGCTGCTTGAAGCTACAAAAGCTCGTTGAAAAGTGATCAATAATAACCATTAGACACCACTCATACAGTTGAACTATCCTGTGTAACGTAATATACGTATATTTGCCAACTTAAAAATAACGTTTAGCGTTTACCGTAAGATTTACCGTATGTTGCAAAAACTCTCTAATAGATAGTAGTGTAATAAATCCAATTAAAACAGCCAATCGTTTAAAGTATATAAATTTCAGTTCGGGAAACCATTGTTCGAAGGTTGATAGATTTAGAAATTATACATAGGGAGTGTAATTCATTACGCGTACAAAACCAAACTGAGACCCAGTTCAAGCTCTAAGTTTTGAATCGTTCAGGTGAATGAGGTTTGAATTAAAGTGAAGGTTCATTCGACTAATTACCTAGCTCTAGTCTCTGTGTTGCTTTGATACATTCCGCCGTATCAGGAAACATTCCCGTAGAATCGACACTGTCTCGTGATTGCTTGCTTTCAAACAACCTTCTAATGTAGCAGAGTGAGCACTAGTTCACATTAATTTACAAAGACACATTTGAGTAAAAGTAGTTTTAATTTAATTAAATAAAAAATGTTTCTTAGCAAAAACTTTGACAAAATAATGATCTTTTTTATGTCGTTAGATATCAATTTTTGTTACTACAAAAATCACAAATACATACAAAAATGTGCTTTACTTGTAGTCTACTAATGAAAGACTATGAAGTGTCTAGTAAAAAATGAATAACCATCAATGAATAAATCTTTGAATTGAAGAAACAAATTCTACAGTACTAAAGTAAGTAAGTATTTAACAATCTACTATATATTTCTCAAATACCACTCACTCACGTATCAGAGTATCTCCAAAACTACAAGGCCTAGAGGGTTAAAACTTGACATATACGTTCATCTTTGCTAAAAAACGCTCACTAAGAAACGGTTTTGCAAAATTCCATCAGGGCTCCGCCCCGCACGACTTGAAAATTTCGTTACAATGTTATTCTTATAGGGGATTTTTATACAAATCAAAGCAACAACAAATCTCCAAAAGTAGAGCATGCAGGATTGAAATTTGGTATAGATGTTCCTTTCTACCTATTGATGCACACGACTTCAAAATTTCCTTACAATGTTATTTTTATGGAGCACTTAAAATACGAATCTAGGAAACAACGATTCTCCAAAAATATAGGACCTACAGGGTTGAAATTTGGAATGGAAGTTCCTCTTTGTCTATTGGTGCTCACTAAGAAATGGTTTTGCGAAATTCCTTCAGGGCTCCGCCCCACACGACTTCGAAGATTTGATGCAACTAGTATACGTGTTGCTCTAAATCGAGCAATTTATTTTAATACAATAAAATGTTACTTTTATCTCTAAATCAATGACATCCGACCAATCCAATATTGTGAGTATCTGTAATCACCAAAACAACACGTATTTACAGCTGATTATTAACACATGTTTAAAATGCTTTATTCATTCCCAATGTTATTTAAATGGAAAATTTTGAGATTTCAATGGTGAATAGCGCCTTTATTTTCAGTTCGATTTTCATCAATTTTTGGCGGAAACAACTACAGACCAAGCCCTAATCCAATGACACCAAAAACTTGAAAATCGGTTGAAAATTGTAGGAGGAGTTCTCAAGACAAAAAAACCCTTAGCGTATTAAATAAGTATAGATTACCTGTTGAAGATTCAAAGCTATCAGCTATTAGAGAAATAATACATTTATAGGATGACATAACCATATGACAATATTTTTATCATTGTAAACAATTTAACTGGTGTAAAAATGTTTTTAGTTAGAATTTAGGTTAGGTTAGGTTTAATCTACTTTTTCACTCAATACCACTCACTCAGTAACATCGAATTTTTATAACCATAGGGTATAGGGGGTTGAAATTTGCCATGGACGTTCCTCTTTGTAAAAAATGTTCAATAAGAAACGGTTTTGCAAAATTCTTTCAGGTCTCCACCCCACAGGACTTCAAAATTTCCATTTAATATTATTTTTATGGCCAATATTTTATACAAATCAAGGTAACAACGAATCTGAAAAACTATAGGATCTACGATGTTAAAATTTGGCATGGGCGTTCTTCTTTGCTCATTGATGCATTGATTGCTCATTCTGTAGTTTGGCTGGCTTACTAAGAAACGGTTTTGCGAAATTCTATCAGGGCTCCGCCACATAGGACTTCAAAATTTCTATCTAATGTTATTCATAGCTAATTTTTAGTTCGAATCTAGGAAACAACGAATCTGAAAAACTATAGGATCTATGGTGATGAAATTTGACATGGACTTTCCTCTTTGCTCATATGTACAACTACGGAACTGTTTCGCGAAATAATATCAGGGCTCTGCCACACATGACTTCAATTTCGGTCTAATGTTATTCTTATGGCCAATTTTGAATATGAGTCTAGGTAACAACGCATATGAAAAATCAGATGACCCAAGGGGTTGAAATTGAAATGGAAGATACACTTTGCCCATAGGGGCTCACTAAGAATCGCTTTTGTAAAGCATCTTTAGGACTTCGCCCCACGGGACTTCAAAATTACAGTTGGGGCCCACGGGTTGAATTTTGGCATGGACGTTCCTCTTTGCTCATAAATGTTCACTAAGAAACGCTTTCACAAAAATCACTTCAGGGCTTCACCCCACATGTCTTAGAAATTTCGATATAATGTTACAATTATGGCCAATTACAATACGAATTGAAAGAAACAACGGTTCTATAAACCATAGGGCCTACGGGGTTGAAATTTGGAGTAATCTCTTTGGTCATAGGTGCTCAATAAAAAGTGGTTTACACATTGCCTTCAGATGTCTGTCCCAAATAATTTTAAAATTACGATAGAGCCTACAGGGTCAATTTTTGTCACAGATGGTCATCTTTGCTCATAGGTATTCACTAAGATACTAGATACTGGAGGGGAACCAATAAAAATACTCGAAGGACCTGAGGTAAACTTTTTAAACTAAATTAAGACCTTGAAAAGAGCGATGAGATGAAGGTATATTTAAAAAAAGAGTAAAGAATGTTATAAACAATGACATGTGAGTTACAAATATATACAAATATTGAAAAGATATGATATTGAAGGTAAATTATTAAAATAATGGGGTGTGATTTGCTTTGAGTATTACTGTATATAAATTTAACAAATACGGTTTTGGAAATATAGTTTTGAAGTCCTTTAGGGCTCCACCCCACTGGTCTTAAAAATTACTCTATGGCCTACTGGATTAAATTTGACATTGATGTTCCTCTTTGGTCATGGGCATTCACTAAGAAACGATTTTGCGAATTTTCTTTAGGGCTCCGCTCCACGGAAAACTTAGGTCACCATAGATCCTATGGGTTAAAATTTTACATTTCTCTTTACTCAAAGGTACCAAGAAACGGATTTGCATATATAGTTTTTGAACTCCTTAAGGGCTCCGCCCCTCAGGACTTAAAGAGCCTACGGAGTGGAAATTTGACATGGTTGTTCCTCTTTGCTCATAGGTAGTCACTAAGAAATTGTTTTGGAAATATAGTTTTTGAATTCATACAGGGCTCCTCCCCACCGGACTTAAAAATTACTCTATGGCCTACGGGGTTGGAAATTGACGTGGACGTTGCTCTTTACTCATGCATGGGCATTCACTAGGAAACGATTTTGCAAATTTCCTTTAGGGCTCCACCCTACAGAACCTTTAAGTTACCATAGATCCTACGGAGTTAAAATTTGACGTGGACATTCCTGTTTACTCAAAGGTACTAAGAAACTGTTTTGGAAAAATAGTTTTTGAAGTCCTTTAGGGCTCCACCCACTGGACTTAAAATTTACTCCATGACCTGCATGGTTAATATTTGACATGGATGTTCCTCTTTGCTCATAGGAAGTCACCAAGAAACGGTTTTGGAAATGTAGATTTTGAAACCCTTTAGGGCTCCGCTTCACTGGATTAAAAAATTACTCTATGGCCTACGGGAATAATATTTGACATGATCGTTCCTCTTTGCTCATAGGTGCCCCGCTCACACTATTTCAATGTATTAATAGTAATGTATATCTTAAGGAAGAAGATTTCGTAGGTATTAAAAGAGATTAAAAACAAATTCAACACGGGCTAAGCAGTGACGGGCAACAGCTAGTTCTGAATAAATTATAAATGATGTTATTTAATTTATAATTCAATACAAATAATACCCCCGTCGCAGCAGACCTGCGCACTTAGCGAACATCCAATGCAGTTTTGGTAAATTTCTATTTCCCCATAAAACCCATGGGGATGAGAGTATGTAATTTGGCCACCATATGGGTTTTTTTGGTAAATATAAGTTAAACCCTACCTACTGAATGTACATACCAAATTTTATCAAGTTATGGTGTTATTTTCATTTTCCCCATAAACCCCATAGGGGTGAGTACGTAGGTTTGCCGCCATATGGGTTTTGTAAGCAAATATAAGTTAAACACTTGATAATGAATGTACATACCAAATTGTATCAAGATATGTCAATAAATAAGCAAGATAGAAGGTTTTGTTGATTTCCCATAAGCATAACATGAAAAACATAGTTTTTGGATTTTCTCCATAACCATTTAAGCTAAGTAAAAAAATCAAAATACTAGATTGTTTGTTTTTTTAAGCTCTTTTAAATGGTTTAAGTTAAAATTGTTGAATTTTATAAATTAAAGTTAAAAAAGCCAAAAACCCATTTTTTACCCTTTTGAAACCCCATAAAACCCCGTTCCCATGGTCCGATCATTCTGGTTCAATTACAGACTGCACGCTAAAATGCCGAGCCCAAAAGGTTTTTTTTTCTTTCAAGACGAGCTCGTTCGCTTCGCTCACACGCCTTTCAGAATGTGGTAATGGACAACCAAGGGCGCTGCACTCTGGCATGAGTTTGTTTAAACCACAGTATCTAGAATATATAAACTGTAACACGTATATTTTACCACGGTTAACAGCTGATTTCATCTTTTGTTTTAAATTTAATTGCGATTATACAAATTGCTTAGTTGTTTTATTCTGTTAATATAGTTTTATTTAACCAAATAGTCAGAATTAACAATATAAAGTACTATTTAAAAACTGATATTTTTATTATAGTATCCTTCAGTGATTAATTTTCCGGCTGCAATGAAAAAAATAAAAATTAAATAAACATGTTTATACCAAAGCACGTGCTTCGTGTTTAAAGAGTTAAGTCAGCTGTTTATAGAAGCTCTTTTGTTTTTATTTTAAACCTAGTAAGACCAATGTTAAAAATGGAAGCATTTTATTCAAGATTATAGCGAAATGAGATTTTTCCCAGCATAAAGACTAATATAAATATTATTTTTATTCCAAAACTAAGTTATTTACAAAGTTTGAAAAACATTGTTCGAGGTGTTTTTGAAATCCGTGTCCATACATACATACAATTGTACATTACTTGTATTAGAGAATAGAATACATACATTTTACGTTTGTTGCAAAAATTATGTGTTCAAAAACACAATTATTACAGGAAATTCGCCCATACCTTAGTTTACGTTGGCTTAAACGTAGCGTATTAAACGTAATAAAATACACCCCTGTACGGGGGAAATTTTCCAAAAAGCCAACAAATCACAAGTTTGTCACCACAACACACAAATCTGCAGGAGAGGCAACACCTCATATGCTGAGTGGAGTACTTATCATCCTACACTCACGTTGCTGACGTGATATACAGTACTTAGGCGATCAACCTGAAAACACGAGGAATGATATAAGTAGCTACATACTAACATTGCATTTATCATCGTGTTCTACGTTAGTAGGTAGCTTTCACAATAATCTATATTTTTTAATCCAACATAATGAACAAAAACTATACCAATACAAAAATCTCTTTCTGGTACTCTAGAAATTTGAATTTGACAGATCTGTTTTAATAGAAAAACATACTTAGAATATATTACAAAAAAGAGTGATAAGATATTGTGTTAGGCCTAAATAATTATGTAATGTAGCTAACCTACTAACATTTCAGCCACCGCCTGGTACGTATTTTGCTTCACAATGACCGCAATAAAAACGTTGTGCCGTTTCTTCATCATTCATTTGCAGAAGCAATCAATATTTTTAAAAGCCAGGGTCTGCTGTCATTCTTATTGTTGTTGAAGAAGGTGTTGTTTTATCGGTGTGTCCATCATTCTCAGCTATGACAGCTGTTTATTGCTGAGCCTCGGTGAATGGAAATATTGAATCTTGGTTTTGAAATAAATGACGTCATCGCAATCGTTCACTGACTTTTGCAACCTTTTGATTAGTATAAATTATTCGTCCTTTGGGATCTAAATGTATTTTTGTTATTCAAAAGTTTAATTTCCAAACTAAACGATATCGATATATCTTAAACAATTAACAATTTTCTTCTATTTTTCATCAAAAATTTCCAAATAAAAGTAGAACTATGCTAAGGCAAATTTAATTTAAAAAAATGATAATTTCTTTAGCATTTAATTATATGTGAGTATGTTTTTTCACAGTTGAAAACCTTGAAGGTGGATATTGATCGTTAAATAAGGTTGTTAAATTGTGATGGTATTATTCAGTTATATTTCAAGTATTTGTTGAAATATCTTTGAGTAAAATATAATAACTGAAGAGTAAACCATCACTTAAATCTGATAATTCGTACCAGGACTCATAACAGGACTATCATAGACTCAGAATCAGTAAACCTTGACAGCAAAATGTTGTTTGTGTGTGTAGACCATACTAGTAATGTTGGTAAACTTGAAGAGGAAATAAAAAAAGTACTAACATAAAAATCTATTCTTGAAGTTGCTGTCAAATGTTGGTTAGGAGATGAACATATTAACTTATACTTTAAAATTCTTTCAAACAATATGAATCGTCAAAACAACAACAAGATATGTATTTAAACCCAGCCTTTTGCCAAGCAATAACATTTTCAAATGGCTTAAATATTTTATTGGTTCCTTTCAAGAAATGAACAACTTGTAATTTCCCCGATAAACAAAACTTCTGGTAATAAGTCAAATGAAGGCTCTCATTGGATCCTACTCTTTTGGAATTAGTAATTGGGAAAAGTTTTATATTACGAATCATTGAATACTGTAAATTTACAATTAGCATTACAAGTAATGAAATTAATAACATTTTACCTCGATGTTCAACCATCATCTGATTTAGATATTTCACTATTACCCCAACAAGTTAATAGCTACGACTGTAGACAACACATGCCACCAGCAATTGATCATATTATTATAAATAACCATCCTTTTGATCCTCCTAGTTCGTTGTTTAAAGTTCATTGTTGGTGATGGTGAGTTTACGTTGTTTCGTAAATTATTGCAAACATTTTCCATCACTGATTAGTAAATTACAAATTCACGACGTTTCGGAATCTGGAATGTGATCCCATCTTCAGGTGGAAAAATACCTAGAACATAACAAAGTTAGTAAAAACACACCAGGTGAACCTGGAGAAGTCCATAGCCAAACCTGAAATCAGAAAAGGCAGTCTCAAAAATTAAATAAAACACTAATAAATGAACAAAGCTTAAACAGAAAACTGTGAAAGCAATCAAACAAAGCACATAAAATGAAAATATACATTGCACCAGTGTATTTTTACTAAACAACAATTAATATTGTGGCGGTGGCAGACAATAGCAAGATAGCAAGATGGCAGACAAGATGATAGCTCACCACAGTTCGACCAGACTTTCCATCACATAATGAAATGACACCTCTGTGTTGCCAGGTCACCATCATGGACGACAGAGAGCGGTTGTTGTCGCCAATAGCGCAGATGATAGGCGCAATGGGAGACGATAATGACAATTTGCTACTGTTGTACTAGACCGTCTACCACATCATAAATGTTGCCAGGTCACCATTAAGGACGACGGAGAGCCACCGTTGTCTTCGACAGTGCAGGTGGTTGTGGCGGTGACAGACGAGAATGACAACTCGCCACAGTTCGACCAGACCTTCTATCACATCATGATACCGGAGGTTCACCAGAAAGACTCCACCTTCATTATTCAGGTATAGTTTTTCATTTTATTTTATTTTACTTTAACATAAATAGGGTAGAACTTAGTAGCAGTTGACATTTTAACCACACAGCTACCGTGGGTTCATAAATTTTATGCTTGATAAAAATAATATGCAGAAAACTCATATTTTGCGGAATCTAGACAGAGTATAAAATATTGTACTTTATTTGAACTATATTTTTATTTATGACCATTAAAGATCATGTACAGTTTATGTAAGCTTGTGATCTTGTTCATTATTATTATTTTATTTTTTGTTGCCAGAATGAAGTGGACGCCAGCGAGACAGATTTGGAATTTGAGGCGCTGTTCGTCGGTGAGCCTTGGCGCAGTCTAGACACCAACAACTTGACTGGATACCCGGTCTTTAGGGTGAGAGCTCATTGTTGTTTTGTTGGAGAAAGTAAATTACTGTTTATTGTAATAGAGTGAGTTCATGTTGAATTGTATTCATTTGTTCGTGCACAATAAACAATGACTGCACTTTAATTAAACTTTAAATATAGTGCCATAAATAATTTATTTGTAAAAGTTGCCTGATAATAACAATTATGTGATTTTAAAGTTTGAATCAAAGTCTCAGTTACTAGAATTCGAACACTATTAGAATGCGACACTATGCGACTATTAGACGCATTTGACTTATTTGCTTCTTGTTTGACCTTAATTTTGAAATCTAGTCATATTTGATAGACTAACAGGAAAGCCAATCCAAATAAAACCTACCTTATTAAAAATGAGTAATAGAACAGGTTCTACCTTAAACTTTTTACGAGAGTCGGGCAGTTGGAAAAATTTAAGCCTTTGGAAACCCCGGTTTTTTTGTAGGGGGGGGGGGGAGGGGAGAACATGTGAAAGAGAAGAAACTAGTGGTGTGAGTTGCTGGTTTCAGATTTGCTGATGCCCGCTGATTTTAAATTCCCTGTTGTGTTTCTGCTGGTAATTGCACATCAGTGTTGAACTTCACATCACTTATTAGGGATATGTAGGCCTAGATGTGTAAGGTAGATATATTATACCTTTAGTGTTGAAGGCCCATCCTAATCCATTATGGGTATTGTCTGACCGTGTTTAGTTGGTGGCCAAGGACGACGACGCCGGAGTGAACGGTCGGGTGGAGTACCACGTGAAGAGCAGCCACGGCCGGTTCAGCATTCACCCAGACACAGGCGTCGTCTACGCCCAGAAGCCCGTGCCGGCCAACCATGACTTCGACCTTCTGGTGAGTTGCCGCAGACTTCCTCACTAGATACACTCTTTGCGAGATTCCTACAATGAACATCCTTAGAATAATGTCCTTACATCATCATGTATAACATCCAGGGCCGCCGAGAGAATTTTTGTTGCCCGGGGCAGAGTTCCGGTGTGAGCCCCCCCCCCCCCCCCCCCCACCGCTCGGGCCATCCCTGTCCGCCTCCGTCTGTGATCGAACCAGATACAATATACATATTTCTATTTTCGTTTCTTTGGATATTTATTTTTTATTAATGCACATAATCTGCTTTCTTATCTTTAGTGATTCATAAATGTTTTATTAGTATTATTGTAAGATCCAAATAATGTTGATCAAACCTGCACTTTGGCTGGGTCCGAGAATCCCTATTGGAAAGGAGAGCTAACAGGTGGTTTTAGGAATAATAATTTTGAAATGGCTAAGCTTACATGGGAAATTTAAAATACTATTTATTTCAAAATGGTTTAATTATTGCCATATTTTGTTACAACAGCATTACCATCTAATGAAGTCATTTGAAGAAACCACACTCATTTCAATCAAACTCAGAAATATTAAGGAACTATAAAATTGTTTTTGGATGTACTACCATACTTTCCAATGGCGGTAAGAGGCAGCGCGGGCGCCGCGGCGTCTGTTTACCCACACAGAACTTCAAACCACTGAGATTCATACAGGCTGACCACCACTCAGTCATACTCTATACTTTGTTACGCCTTGAAAATTTTGATAGGTCTTAAAAAATACATATATGGTTTTACTACATAGCCCGTGAAGCAATAAAACTTTGCTAGCGTAAGAGAAAGAACCACCTCCTCTCCTTCTACCCCCCCCCCCCTCCCACACTCGGCGGCACTGATAACATCCTTAGTACCATAGTTCAAGGGTATTCTTCTTTAATACACAAATTACAAAATGGAAACAAGAAAACATCAAGATCTTTGGACTCGTTAAAATGATAGTCATAAGAATAACAAACATGATTTGAAAAAGACTGATCATGGCTTTTTCAGAATCTTCTTGGCCTGCGTACAGATTTTTTTAGTAAATATTTTTTAAATATCTTTGGCACCTGATTGTGGAGAACTTTCTTTTGACCCTTAAAACTAATTATGGTGCTATGGAGTACCCATGATGATTTGGATAAGTTCTTACACAATGTAGATAATTTTACTAACATTTTATACTTTCAATGTTGTTTAAGAAAAATCAAAATATTTACACTAACTAAAGTTGGGTATTAACATTTTAAAGAAGTAATGTATTTATACATACCAGTTTTTTGTAAATTATGATTTATAATTTTATGAAGCCAGTTTGACGCCTGGAGTTTTAGAATTAAATGAATAAGTTATCTTTCTTACTTAATCCTGTCATTTAACTTCGACAAACAACTTGAATAAATACGTCACTTGATTAAACCTCAGCGGAAAGGTAAGCAACTTCTCAAACCACAGAGATAATAAAGTGTACAAACTATTATGTCGGTTGGCGGGAGATTTTTTGATTATAGGGACAAATCTTTGCTCAAGATCTTTGCATCTTTGCTAATCGGGGAATCGTACATAGACTTTTGTACAACCACTTGTTTTTAGTTTCATTTATTTAGTACATTCCACCTTCGCCAATCGGTGATCACGATGTTTTAATAGTAATATAACACATCATATAGAAAACGCAGCAAACTATTTGATTCAGAACACTTTTTTACTTTAATTTACTGTATTTACTAAAATAGCCTATTATCTTCATTAAAGATCGTTTTTCTAGAATTATTCTTCCACATTAAATCCACTTAAGACATATTCACAAGCTGAAGACATCTTTTAAGCTTCTCTAAAGTTTGATGGCTAAGTATTTTGATACTTCAGTTCACAAAGTAGCTTTACGTTTTGAAGGAAATCTTGAAAGACCATTTTGGTGTAAGTTCCCTGAGTCTTGTGAAGTTATAATTACCCTCATGTATCAGTAGCAACTCGTTGTGTTGATGTTAAAGAGAAGCAATCTGTCACACAACTACGACTGACATAAAAACATTCTTAGCTAAATTATATGATTTGGTGTTACTATCAACAGTTTAATTTGTAGATGTGGTAATTGCCAATTTTATTTGTATATAACTTTTTCCAGTAAAATAATTATTCATACGTTAAAAGTAAAGATTGAATTACAATAGGTATATCATTGTTACCTTACAAAGGACATATGCAGTGAATTCAGTATTCTAAATAATTTATCTAAAGTACAAACTACTTGATGTTTTCTCGTTAAACAGTTAATAATGATTTCATCTCAAGAATTATTAATACTCGTAGTATGAGACGGGAAATAAAATTCACTTTGCAAATTAGGTTGGCAAGGCTAGGTAAGTGCACATATCAACGTCGGTTGTGTTTGTTGACGGTGAATGGTTTGAATGTAGCAAACCGACACTCTTCAATGGCTTGAAATTGATCCGTTTAATCATAGATTGCTAGAGAAGACGCGAAGTTACTATCTATCTTCTATCTTCTTATTTCTATAAGGGTTTCGTCTGTTACGTCCCTTTTTCTCTCGACCTACTGAACCAATTTTTAAGATTGAGGTGTCATTTTAAAGCTTAGTACATACCGCAGTGACGAATCGTAATTAAAAAGGTCATATTGTTTAGTTCTTCGCCCCCCTCGCCTTTGATTTATTTCTAGAGGGCGCTTTAAAATGTTGACCAACTTCTATTACAGGTTCTTTAATGTGAATTGTAATTTAACAGCTGATTACCTTCATATGAATTTTAAAAGCCAGATAGTAAACAAAAATATATCTCTGTCACTTCATAATCAACATTCACATACTATAGGTGAGTTTCACTCATACAGAATCATAAAATGCGCAATTTGCGCACGGGCCACCTCGTATATATATATATATATATATATATATATATATATATATATATATATATATATATATATACACGAAGTTACTGTACTACTTTGGTAACACCAATACAAGAAAATCGACAGCCAACCTGGAATTTATGTTCACAACCCAAAATATTCACTTCAATTCTACATTTTAACAGATGATTATAACTGGATACTGTATTATACATGCATTGAGTTTTTTTCCTTCTAGTGTAGACATATTAACCGTGTAGATATCAAAGGCACGTTCTCAATACCCATTGAGGATTTTCTCACTCGAGTGAACCTAATATACTACAAAAAGTTAGTTTTAGATATAATATTTGAAACTTGTGTTCTTTTGAACTACATTGAGTTCCATTAAAACTTGAATTAGTCCCTTGTTCCATCCTGTATAAAGTTGCGCGTGTCTTGTAAACTTATAATTACCGCGTGAATCTTAGTGTTGGAAACTCGCGTCGCGCTGAAGCGCTCACAACGCCAGTTGAAAACTTGCTCAGTCTCGGTACAATTTCTGGCCTGCATTAAAATGTTTATGTAAAGAATATTTTACAGCGTAGGAAACCGAATATATGGGTATAGTGTGGTTTTTTTTTTAAAGATTCAAGTTAGGTCTTTTTGATCGGGGGTGTTGAAACTAGTTGGTGCCTGTCCCTACTCACAATACTTGACTAATGACGAGAGAAGAATAAAACATGGGAATTTTGTAGTATAACTTCGTAGATGTTAACACCATTATCATATATTTGTGTAAACTTTTAAAGGATTTCTAAAAAATTCTCTTTAGTAAATTAGGACCTTTCCAAATTCGTGTAATTTATATTATATTATACATTTTCTCTCGAGGGACAAGATAATTTCCAAAATCCAATTAATATTAACAAAAAACCAAAATACGATACAACGATATTAAGAGTCTGAAAAGATAAATGTTAAAATGTGTATGAAACTTGGTGATATTTATGCATCTGCAACTTCCCAAGATGAAGTTTAACTCAGAACTTAGATTAGCCGGTAGTTGTAACTTGCACTTAGAAACTTGTCAAAACAAACATTGTATGGTGATGTACCCATAGTTTATCTAATTTGTAGACACTTCCTTGATATAATAAATTGGAAGTTTATGTATACATTCGATATAAAATATACTTAAACATATTCGGATTGTGTTTAATTAATCTATTGAATCAAGAAACCTTCCTAGTTATCAATCTGCTTGTATAATGTACTTTTAAAACTTAGTTTGGTATGTAATTTGTTTAATCTGAGAGAATTTAAAAACCACAGATTAAAAAAAAACCAAGCTATTTAGGACTTATAATTTCTTAACTATTTTTCGTCGTATTTGTAAAAGAAAGAACTTAAAATTTACTCCAGAAACACCGTGTATAAAGGAGTCTACGACGATAAGAATGTAAGAACTTAGAGCAAGAGTTTTAGAGAAGTTATCCTGTATTCTACAACGTCGAGAACACAAAAGATAGCTTTGATGTCGGTTGAGGAACGCCGCGGAATATTTTATAAATTCCGTGTTCTGCCACAACGTGGAATCGGTTACGAATTTCCCGGACTATCAGTACATCTTTTCTCCCAACTACATTTCCGTGTCATCATTTAGGTCACGTTTTACTTTCACATGAATTACTCCATATGCTCTTCCCTAAAAGCTTTATGCATTTGATATTGTTTTTACGCAACCACAATCTGTCCACGAAGTTATCTGTAGGCTTCTCGAAATTTTTCAAAACATGAGAAACGTAAAACCTTGTTATGAGATGTATTAACTTGTTATTGTTTGATATAAAGTACATTAGTGGCTTAGCTCTATAACCCTCTATTCGGTAGGATATTACTTATAGAAAAAACTCTGAAAGTTATCTTGTTCGTAGTTCTCTACAGTAGAACCAGAACTACCGCATTCATATCTCACTCTGGGTTGAAAATTAGATTTAATATTCATTATCAAGGATTATTAATCAAATTTCTGTGATTTACAGTTTCGGGTGTTATGAATCAATCCGTATTAGATAATTGTGATTATGTACTATTTAAATAACCGATTCTAATCTTAGATTTAATATTTAATATTATAACGTAAATGTGACAAGTTTTACATTCTTATACTTTTTCTGCATTTAATTTTAAAGGAGAGGTATTAGAGATACTTGTACTTGTCGCTTGATCAACATTTAGTTCAAAATGTCAGGATTAATAATTTGTCTCAAATTATCCCGTTAGTTATCACGCACAAAAAATATGAGAAAAATTTCGAGAAATTTCTTGAAGTAATTCTTGTAATAACTATAAGTGTAAATATGAGCAAGGCTTTTCAAGAATAGACGGAGTATAGCCAATTATAACTTTACATGGAAAGAGAAACTTCATATGAGATTAGTCTAAAGATAGACTGATTCAATTTTGAAAACATGTGTACAGGATTAGTTAAATCTTATTAAAACTTTTCAGATGGATCCGATAAACTACGGTTGTCAGTAGGAGGCAAAAACTTAGGGGCTTATTCGAAATTATACAAGTATTTTAATATGACTTATATTGAAACGCGAGCATAACATACAATTTTAAATTAAGCCATTATATTTCCAGTCGATGTGAGCCTGTTACAGAGGCCAAACAATAATTATATTTCGTTGCTAAAAATTAGTATTATTTGACAGATATTTTTGTAGCTATTCATATTAATATATGTTTAGGATAAACTGAACATATTGAAATTTTAAGTATGGACTAACTTTAAATTTTCAAGTATTTAGTTCATTCAAATTTATTTTAAACTAATTCCCGTTTTGAAATCTGAAGGGTTTAACGTTGTTAACTCGTTATATCAATTATTTACTATGTGATTTGTTTTTACTGTATCATATTTGTTAATTCTTAATTAACAGGTGGATTTTGTTTTATTTTACGAAAATCTCAATATTCCAAAAAGTATTTGTAAAGTAAATTTACCAACAACTCAAATTTAAAAATTTTGACGAAACCAATACTTTCTCAATATATACATTTATGGGGGGAAAGGGGCTCCAAAATAGATATATACATCATCAAACTAATGCGAAGTGTTTTACGAAAACAATACTTTCTCCATATACTATGGTATAGGGGGAGAAAGTAAAAATGAAGTTAACACAATGAGGCCATAATTGCAAGAGAGAGAAATTGGAGTTGATGCTCAGCAACAATGTAGAGATCATATGTTTATTCTTCAGGTCTTGATTCTTGCTTTGGAAACACTTGACACTTCACTGAATTTAATTCACTATTTGAATCGCACTATATAAAATTAGAATGACCATGTTTATTTAGACTAATAAATTTAGTTTGTGTTTGAAGTAGTTTTGTTTACATTATAAATATATTATATTAGGCTATGATTAAATAAATATTTACTGATACTAGGCTATTATTATTTTAGGTGAGTGATGAAATGATTAATATGAATATTTAACATAATTATTAAATTAGGCCTAATTAATATCCATGACAGGTAAGTTAAATACAATATATAGGCTACCTGGGATTTTATAACAAATATTTACATGTGGATCCGGGTTGAATTGTTTATTTATTGGTTTATTTACCAACATAATTTGTTAACTATTGCATGACCTATGTCATGTTATATATCATTTTAAAGGTCTTTGAATGCAGATCAAAATGCCACAAACCCGACCTCAAAAGGTCGAATATAACACATGTTATTGCATTTTGAAATTTCAGGAATATGCTTTTATGCAAAGTTTGACTGTCTGCCATTTCTGACTCAAACGTTAATTTGAGGTTGGCTTTGCGGCATTACTTTCTCTTGAACAGGACCCTGAAGCTTACGTTAAATATTTTATTAAAAGTTTCATGGGCTGGCCCAAATCGGGCTGAAAATCATAATGTAATTATATTTCGGACAGCCATCGAAGACGGCAAATGAAGACTAAACACAAAACCTTCAACTTAATTTATTTTCAGGATCTTTCTAAAGAGGAGATAAATAGAATTGAAATAAAATTGAAAATAATATCGTCAACTATACCTCAAATGAACGTTTGAACCATAAATGGAGGCAGTCAAACTTTGCATAAAAGCATATTCCCGAAATTTCAAAATTCAATAACTTGTGTTATATTCTACCTTTAGAGATTGGGTTTGTGGCATTTGAATCTACATTAAAATACCTTTAAAATTATGTGTAACATGACATAGGCCAATACAGTTCCCTCTACGACTTCCAGGGGCGTCCCCCATGTTGTGCCCCACTCTGGAAATGTGGCAGCATCGATTTTTAGCGAATTTCCCTATAGGGAATACGTTATTACGGTAGTAGCCATGGTAAGACCTAAGCCCGGGACCATGTTACTTTTTCATTTTGAGGTCCCCAGAAGCCAAAAACACCGTTCGTTCATTTTCATATATATGTATATATATATATATATATATATACTGTATATATATATATATATATATATATATGTGTGTCCGTGGTACTGATAACTTTTGAAGGGGACCTCCGATTTTGATGAAATTTGGTATGAAGGTGTAGGACCAGGTCTATTTTCATGAGTTCGCGAACCAGCATTGTCGGGTTATGGGAACGGGGTTTTATGGGGTTTCAAAGGGGTCAAAAATGGTTTTTTGGCATTTTTGGACCTTAATTTTTAAAATTCATAAATTTTAACTGAAACCATTTAAAAGAGCTTAAAAAAACAAACAATTTGGTATTTTGAATTTTTATCTTAGTATAACTGGTTACGGGGAAAATCCAAAAATGTGTTTTCCATGTTATTCTTATGGGAAATCAAGAAAATCCTATATCTTGCTTATTTATCGACATAACTTAATCAAATTTGGTATGTACATTATCTAGATAAGGTTTAACTTTTACTTGCTTACAAAACCCATATGGCGGCAACCCTACATACTCATCTCCATGGGGTTTATGGGGAAAATAAAAAATTGCCAGAGCTTGATACAATTTTGTGTTTACATTTACCAATTATTGATTAACTAAGACTAACAACACCCGATGGCAGCAAACCTACACACTTGATCTTATGGTGTTTTTATGGGGAAAGTATATAATCTGAAATTCCATTGGAAATTCGCTGAGTACGCAGGTCTGCTGCAACGGGGGTATTTACATCTACTAAATAACCCCAACAATAATCCAAAGTCAAACTTTGTTAGACTTTCAGTGCGTGCTCAACCGATTCAGAGCCTGGATTAATTAATTGGTATTCTCTTTAAAAATAATTCATAAACATTTTAACATCCAGAACTGGAAACATATATGCAATGTTTTAACAACACAGTGATATAAATCTTACTAACATTTATAAATCCATCTATAAGTAAAAACGAAGCCTTTTCAAATATTTAACGCACTAAAATTGGTGCAAAGCATACTAACCATTATTAAAAATTATAACTCTTGATATGTTAATGCTCAAAAATTAAATTAAAACTGTATTTAACGTATAAATGATCTCAAGAACTAAGAGCTTACATGAAATATTCCACATTCCAAAATAACAACCTTCGATACACATCGGTTCGCGTGGCGAACGTGGTTTGCAAACTCTGATCCAACTTTAAATTAGGCGGTCTCAACAAACAATATAACCCACAACCATGTATACGTAATAATCCACTTTAATTTTATTATAATGCAAAAGTCATATTTTTCAAATCTATTTAATATGTAGGAGGGTATTAAAATAAATCAGGAAACAGTTTTACGGATTTAAAAATTGTAACTGCCCCACTCAGATATTTTTTCCGGTGTTGCCGGAGTCAGTGCATTTACATCACACAGACACCAAGTGCCAATCTCCATATATTGAGCCGCACCCTGGTGTACCTGCACCACCTGTGTTGGTGTTGCCGGAGTCAGGGCATTTACATCACACAGACACCACGTGCCAATCTCCATGTATTGAGCTGCTCCCTGCTGTACCTGCACCACCTGTGTTGGTGTTGCTGGAGTCAGTGCATTTACATCACACAGACACCACGTGCCAATCTCCATGTATTGAGCTGCACCCTGCTGTTCCTGCACCACCTGTGTTTTTGTTGCCGGAGTCAGTGCATTTACATCACATAGACACAACATACCAATCTCCATGTATTGAGCCGCACCCTGGTGTACCTGCAAAAATTGTGTTGGTGTTGCCGGAGTCAGGGCATTTACATCACACAGACACCACGTGCCAATCTCCATGTATTGAGCTGCACCCTGCTGTTCCTGCACCACCTGTGTTTTTGTTGCCGGAGTCAGTGCATTTACATCACATAGACACAACGTACCAATCTCCATGTATTGAGCCGCACCCTGGTGTACCTGCAAAAATTGTGTTGGTGTTGCCGGAGTCAGGGCATTTACATCACACAGACACCACGTGCCAATCTCCATGTATTGAGCTGCACCCTGCTGTTCCTGCACCACCTGTGTTTTTGTTGCCGGAGTCAGTGCATTTACATCACATAGACACCACGTGCCAATCTCCATGTATTGAGCCGCACCTTGCTGTACCTGCACCACCTGTGTTGGTGTTGCCGGAGTTAGGGCATTTACATCACAGACACCTCGTGCCAATCTCCATGTATTGAGCTGCACCCTGCTGTAAATGCACCACCTGTGTTGGTGTTGCCGGAGTTAGGGCATTTACATAACACAGACACCACGTGCCAATCTCCATGTATTGAGCTGCTCCCTGCTGTACCTGCACCACCTGTGTTGGTGTTGTCGGAGTCAGTGCATTTACATCACACAGACACCACGTGCCAATCTCCATGTATTGAGCTGCACCCTTCTGTACCTGCACCACCTGTGTTGGTGTTGCCGGAGTTAGGGCATTTACATCACACAGACACCTCGTGCCAATCTCCATGTATTGAGCTGCACTCTGCTGTAAATGCACCACCTGTGTTGGTGTTGCCGGAGTTAGGGCATTTACATAACACAGACACCACGTGCCAATCTCCATGTATTGAGCTGCTCCCTGCTGTACCTGCACCACCTGTGTTGGTGTTGTCGGAGTCAGTGCATTTACATCACACAGACACCACGTGCCAATCTCCATGTATTGAGCTGCACCCTTCTGTACCTGCACCACCTGTGTTGGTGTTGCCGGAGTTAGGGCATTTACATCACACAGACACCTCGTGCCAATCTCCATGTATTGAGCTGCACCCTGCTGTTCCTGCACCACCTGTGTTGGTGTTGCCGGAGTCAGTGCATTTACATCACACAGACACCACGTGCCAATCTCCATGTATTGAGCTGCTCCCTGCTGTACCTGCACCACCTGTGTTGGTGTTGATGGAGTTAGGGCATTTACATCACACAGACACCACGTGCCAATCTCCATGTATTGAGCTGCACCCTGCTGTTCCTGCACCACCTGTGTTGGTGTTGCCGGAGTCAGTGCATTTACATCACACAGACACCACGTTCCAATCTCCATGTATTGAGCCGCACGTTGCTGTACCTGCACCACCTGTGTTGGTGTTGATGGAGTTAGGGCATTTACATCACACAGACACCACGTGCCAATCTCCATGTATTGAGCTGCACCCTGCTGTACCTTCACCACCTGTGTTGGTGTTGCCGGAGTCAGGGCATTTACATCACACAGACACCACATACCAATCTCCATGTATTGAGCCGCACCCTGGTGTACCCGCACCCCCTGTGTTGGTGTTGCCGGAGTCAGTGCATTTACATCACATAGACACCACGTGCCAATCTCCATGTATTGAGCTGCACCCTGCTGTACCTTCACCACCTGTGTTGGTGTTGCCGGAGTAAGGGCATTTACATCACACAGACACCACGTGCCAATCTCCATGTATTGAGCCGCACCTTGCTGTACCTGCACCACCTGTGTTGGTGTTGCCGGAGTCAGGGCATTTACATCACACAGACACCACGTGTCAATCTCCATGTATTGAGCTGCACCCTGCTGTACCTGCACCACCTGTGTTGGTGTTGCCGGAGTTAGGACATTTACATCACACAGACACCTCGTGTCAATCTCCATGTATTGAGCTGCACCCTGCTGTTCCTGCACCACCTGTGTTGGTGTTGCCGGAGTCAGTGCATTTATATCACACAGACACCACGTGCCAATCTCCATGTATTGAGCTGCTCCCTGCTGTAAATGCACCACCTGTGTTGGTGTTGCCGGAGTTAGGGCATTTACATCACACAGACACCACGTGCCAATCTCCATGTATTGAGCTGCTGCCTGCTGTAAATGCACCACCTGTGTTGGTGTTGCCTTAGTTAGGGCATTTACATCACACAGACACCACGTGCCAATCTCCATGTATTGAGCTGCACCCTGCTGTACCTGCAACCACCTGTGTCGGTGTTGCCGGAGTCAGTGCATTTACATCACACAGACACCTCGTGCCAATCTCCATGTATTGAGCTGCACCCTGCTGTTTCTGCACCACCTGTGTTGGTGTTGCCGGAGTTAGGGCATTTACATCACACAGACACCACGTGCCAATCTCCATGTATTGAGCCGCACCCTGCTGTACCTGCACCACCTGTGTTGGTGTTGCCGGAATCAGGGCATTTACATCACACAGACACCACATGCCAATCTCCATGTATTGAGCCGCACCTTGCTGTACCTGCACCACCTGTGTTGGTGTTGCCGGTGTCAGGGCATTTACATCACACAGACGACACGTGCCAATCTCCATGTATTGAGCCGCACGTTGCTCTACCTGCACCACCTGTGTTGGTGTTGCCGGAGTCAGGGCATTTACATCACACAGACGACACGTGCCAATCTCCATGTATTGAGCCGCACGTTGCTCTACCTGCACCACCTGTGTTGGTGTTGCCGGAGTCAGGGCATTTACATCACACAGGCGACACGTGCCAATCTCCATGTATTGAGCTGCTCCCTGCTGTACCTTTACCACCTGTGTTGGTGTTGCCTGAGTTAGGGGATTTACATCACACAGACACCACGTGCCAATCTCCATGTATTGAGCTGCTGCCTGCTGTAAATGCACCACCTGTGTTAGTGTTGCCTTAGTTAGGGCATTTACATCACACAGACACCTCGTTCCAATCTCCATGTATTGAGCTGCACCCTGCTGTTCCTGCACCACCTGTGTTGGTGTTGCCGGAGTTAGGGCATTTACATCACACAGACACCACGTGCCAATCTCCATGTATTGAGCTGCTCCCTGCTGTACCTGCACCACCTGTGTTGGTGTTGCCGGAGTCAGTGCATTTACATCACACAGACACCACGTGCCAATCTCCATGTATTGAGCTGCTCCCTGCTGTTCCTGCACCACCTGTGTTGGTGTTGCCGGAGTTAGGGCATTTACATCACACAGACACCTGGTGCCAATCTCCATGTATTGAGCTGCACCCTGCTGTTTCTGCACCACCTGTGTTGGTGTTGCCGGAGTCAGTGCATTTACATCACACAGACACCACGTGCCAATCTCCATGTATTGAGCTGCTCCCTGCTGTAAATGCACCACCTGTGTTGGTGTTGCCGGAGTTAGGGCATTTACATCACACAGACACCTGGTGCCAATCTCCATGTATTGAGCTGCACGCAGACACTGCGTACTAGATTTATTAGTCATGAAATAGACATCTCATTGATTTTAACTCGACTGAAAAATGTCTAACAGAAATTGTAACCAGTAAATTATAAAGTTATAAGATACGTTTTCCTTTGATTAGTACCTGGTTGGAGTTACTGGACTTTTTGCATTTATAGTTGAAAAGGAATAATAAACTTTCTAAGACCGTACTTAAAGTTACGGTATCAGACAGGAAAAGAATTGTAAACAATCTATTCCTGAAGTTTTTTCATGGTTCAGTTAGTTGAGGATATTTTAGTAAAACATTAAAACCTGTTCATTGTTGGGGCTGAATACGACATTTATAAAATTTTCCTCGGGGTGCTCCTCAGTGAACATCGGTTGCCTTTTGTGTTCTTGATGTTGCAGAATGCAGCATACTCCATGCAGCATCCTGATATGCTTGTTCTTATATTCTTATCGTCTCTATGTACTGAGGTAAACAGTTGTACATTTATGTTGAGTTTTCAAGTACCAGTAATCCAGTTAAATCGATATAACTCTAAATCTTAATTTTAAAAATCAGCTAAATACATGAAATGTGATTGTTTTTAATTCAAGCAAACTTAATGCAAGTCAATTATTCTCAAAATTTGGATATGATTTAACAATACAGTGGGCTATAGTTTTTAAAATATTAGTATGAAACTTTGTCAGTGTTGTGTAAGGAAAATATCTTTTGGCAAGTAAATCGCTACTTTTATATTTATTTGGTTTACTTTCTCTTTAATATACAACTAATAATTCTGAAACTGTACATGAAATTGGACAAAGATATTGTTGGGGTCCGAGGACTTTCCAGTGTAGTAATGTTTTGATTTAAATCAAAACGTAATTGACTAATCCAAGTTTTAATCCAAGGACTAATCCAAGCTTAGTCTTTATAATGTTTACTACACTGAAGGCTCCTGCAGGCAAAAGTTGGAAAAATCGTAACAAAACTAAATCCTAGAAAAAATAAACTGAAGTCGACAAAACAAAGAAGGAGAACCCTTTAATGTGGATTTGGGGTTCATACACAACCCCCTGTGGACCGACACACAAACGTCGACGTTCGATAAAACCCAACACAACACAATGCAATACCGTCCGGCCCGGCCGCAGAGGTTTGTGCAGGCTCCAGAAAAACCGCCCCTCTTTGGTTCCCCTCGTTGTTTCTAGGTAAATATATAAATACGTCAATGCAAACATTTACCATTATTTAGCTGCAATGAATTAATAAATGTTCATTTTTCGTTAAATCTATAAAACATTAAAAACAGTGTAATAATAGATACAAAAATTGAAATTATATTAAACAACTATTATTGCGGAAGCTACTGACATCCACATATCAAACAATCTTCATTTTTCGTTAATAATATCCAGTGCGTAAACTTCATGTGATCTTCCAGTGTTTTGTCTTCGTGTATGTTTTTTAAATGTGTAAACAAGTTTTGACAATAGTAAAATTAGGGTAGGAAAAGTTGAATAATTATTTACGTCAACTCGTTCTCAGACAAAACTTGTCCCAACTTTAAACAAAGATCTGCAAAGTTATGTCAAATGTACGAATCCACCGGGATGAACACAAATGCTAATTTACACGGTATACTTAGTAAACCAGCTAAACAAAGAATGGAGGTGTTTTAAATCAAGTACAAGGTTAACCGAGCCTTGCTCGTTGGTTTTAATTCACTTTATTTGCTATAGTGTCATGGTAATCAAGCTGTCAAATTTACACCATACTCTTCACAGTTAACAGCTGTTTAAAAAAACTGCTTAAAGTTAACTTTCCTTTATTTTCGTTACCAAAATAGCAACCAATAAGACCAATGTTAAAAATTAAAAGTTTTAAACTTAACTAGTATAAGTGTTGCTCGAGATCGAGCAATTTATTACAATACAAATGATACTTTTAGCTCTAAATCAATGACATCCGACCAATCCAATATTGTGAATATCTTTTATCACCAAAACTACACGTATTTACAGCTGATTATTAACAGATGTTTAAAATGCTTTATTTAATCCCAATGTTATTTAAATGGGAAATTTTGAGATTTCAATGGTGAATAGCGCCTTTATTTTCAGTCCGATTTTCATCAGTTTTTGGCGGAAATAACTACAGACCAAGCCCTATCCAACGACACCAAAAACTTGAAAATCGGTTGAAAAATGTAGGAGGAGTTCTCAAGACAAAAAAACCCTTAGCGTATTAAATAAGTATAGATTTACGACGAAATTCGTGGGGTTGAGGCTGTTTCTAAACTTATTTTTGAGCCAAAACACTCTTAAATGCAAAGTTTAAGCAAAATCTATCCGCTGGAATTCGAGATTGTGGAACACACATCCCTTCAGACACTCCTCATATTAAAGTATAGGATTGAACATCTTATAGTTTATGCCACAATTTGATCATTTTACTGCTTCTATTCCGTACATTAAACAATAAATCGTTTATGGCCTGGATGATAAGAAATAGTAGGTTTGATTACATGATTTTAGGCTACATGATAGACTGTGTGCCTGAAGATCATGGTACATCTTAAAAATAGAAGCCAATCTTATCTTATAAACTTTAATTAAAGGTATATTAAACACAATTTTATGACTTTATTTTTTTTTTAAGATGTGCCCTGGGGCTGATGTTAATTATAAGGGGGTTCTGGTCATCTACAGGAAACTGCCTTTCTAAAGGTATGCGTGGATTTCCCCTACGATTCACTCAACCTGAGAAAAAAATTAAAAGATTCATACTTTCCTATTAATAATACAATAAATTATGGCTGGGAAAGTCTAATTTAAATTATTTTGAGTTATTGAGCATTTTATTAAGTTTAAAACATTTATATACGATTTCTTGTTGTTTGTACAGGCAAAACTCTTTTCTGTCCTAAGATCTTTTGCTTTTTATTTTACTATGGGGATTTCTTTCACGAAGAATTGTTTGAAGCTGGTCCTATGACTCGGACATCCTGTTTCCGTCCTTCGGCCCATCAAAGTTGCCATGTTTATTATAATGGATATTTTTGTAGGTACTAGATTGAACAAAAATCAGATAACAGTATAAATGGACCTAGGTGTTAAAATTGTGGTTTAACAAATTATGAGCGTGCAGCACCCATTGGTCTGGCTAGCGAGCGAATCGAGCTCGTCTTATATTTGTTACAAGTTTACCAAACAAATGCTTTTTACCCCGGTACTATTATTAAATCAACATATTACACTTACTAGGTTAATCTCTTTTTTTCATACGGACAATTTTGTTTGAACGAACATCTCAAAATAACAAGGAAAAAGAACGTTATAAATGATTATTAAATACTTTAAGTAAGCTAATCAAAACACATATTAAATATTTAAAGAAAAGCTATAATTCTACTGATGGACTATTTTTTAGTTCAGTGGAACAGAATCCCATAATAAGTCCCATCGGCCCAAGGGCTACGGGTTACAAGTATTTAACATTTCGATGTTAGTCTTATGAAATGGATTTATCTTATGGTAGTTGATTGAGCGTTATATTTTGGTTGCTGTTGTAGTAAAAAAGAGAAAGAACTGATGTTATAAAATATTTTTAAACTGCTCATAGCTATAACGCCAGATCAACTGAAATTTTGGTCAGATTTTAACAACCAGTAAGTGATTTCTAGTAAAAATAATTCATTAAAAATAATTAATTAGTTGAAACACAAAAGAATTACGAAGTAAATCAACTTGAACCTTTTTAAGTTTAAAAAATACAGTATAGCTTAAAAAGGGATTTAAATAGATCCACCTGAAACTCAATTTGCATTGTATTTGCCAAAATTAACGTGTTTATAATGTGCAAACAACATGTAACAAAAGTAATTAGAGTGTGTAAAGTTCAGTAATTATTTACGTGAGCTCGTTCCTAGACAAAACTTGCCTTTAACTTCAAACAACAGATATGGCACAGGTGGGTAAACCATCCATCGTATCTTTAATAAAGAGCTAAGTAATTTGCAAGTAACTTTTATTAGACTATACAGGTAACTTTATTTATAATAAATAACATTGATTTTCGGTTTAGATAATGATTCTTTTCAAGAATGTTGATTTTCAGTATATGATTTCTCTTTTAAAAAATTTATTACTCCTTGAATACGTCATATCGTTAAATACATGTCTTGTTCTTTGAAGATTTCTTCGTCCCTCATTAACTGCTTGAAGACGTGATATTTATTTTTTTGATGATGCATCAACTACTTGCCAAGGAATGAATTTTTAAATTGACACGTTACACATATAAACTTAAATATTAATTTTAACTCCTCCTCTTTATTTCCTTTCCTATATTTCTTTCTTTTACATTTTCCCTTCAAAAAAAATTTAAATAATAAAAAGGGGTTTCTCATTAATAATATTTCAACGATCTTTTTAATTTTTCCATATATTAAATTGATGTTATATTTTTTATTCTTGTTAAAAATTGATTCCCAATGTATGTAGATTGTTCTTAAATATTTCCTTGGAATGTTGTTTATACAGTGTGTAAAAAAAGTCCACCCCCCTTAAATATTCTTATTTGTTAAGATAAATAAATTGCCTCTGGGGAATGATTGTAACTTAACACAAATCTTTTCGCGTTATCAACCGTTTTGTTTTGAGTCATGTCCGGGGGACGGCCCTGCCAGGAGTCAGAAGAAAATCTGAAACGAAGCAAAGGTTGATATGTACATCAAATTAAAGGTCTCACTTAGCAGATGCTGCAATGCTACAAACTAGACTTCCATTGGATGACAACGACAGAAATGGTAGTCAAACAAATTTCCAATAAAATAAAATGGGTAAAACTTAAAAAATGAAATAACTTTAATAATACTCAGCCTTTTGACGTCGAGTTTGTGGCTTATTACTCCTAATGCAAATATGTTTAAAATTATGTATGATTTGACAAAGGTAAAGAAGTTTTAATTTAAACATCCTCTAAGGGACGTCCCTACAGGAATCTGCTTTAGCTTCTGTCAAATCATACATAAATTTAAACACCTTTGCATTTGAAATAATAAGCCACAAACCCAACGTCAAAACCTTAAGTATTACGAAAGTTATTTTATTTTTAAGTTTTATTCTTATAATTTTAATATAAAATTTGTTTGCCTACCACTTTTGTCGCGGTCATCCAATTGGTCTAGTTTGCAGCATTGTACTCTGTAAGCGAGGCCTTTAATTTAATGTCCATATCAACCTAGGTTTACATTTAAGATTTTCTTGTGACTCCTGGCGGGCCTGACATGATTCAAAATGGTTGATAAAGT
This sequence comes from Neoaliturus tenellus, assembly GCA_030545055.2. NCBI lineage: Eukaryota > Metazoa > Arthropoda > Insecta > Hemiptera > Cicadellidae > Neoaliturus > Neoaliturus tenellus. Next base: position 155,120,921 of record CM061531.1, read on the forward strand.
GAAAAGATACTTTATGTTAAGTTACCATAATTCCCCAAAAGATTTATTTATCTTAACAAATTAAAACATTTGATGGGCGGGGAACGGACTTCTTTACACACTGTATATAATTTTTATTCATGTATTGTAATTATGTACATTATAATTTGGTAAAAATTTCAGGTCATAGTTATATACAGTGGTCTCAAATATATATAAAATTGTATATTGTTAGTATTTAAAGGACAGTCAAGCGATGTCTTTATTTTTTCGTAATTTTAATATTACTCTACTACATTTTTTGTGATTTCAGATTTTTTTTTATTTGATGTTCCTCTATAAATACTTACATCGTATGATATGTGACGCCGAATCATTAAAAAATAAAATTGTTTGTGTTTTGTGTTTCAATTAAGTTTTTTTTTATTGTTAATTCCTGAACTTATTTTTTATATAGCCTATATTCTCAATATAAACATTCAAATTTAAATTCTGATCTAAGTGTAGTCCTAAAAATTTGGTGTGGCTGAGATATTCAAGATGTTGCTTTGAATTTGTAAAGTTTCAAATGCATTGGTCTTAGATTGTCTTGTTTGAAAGAAAATTGTATGCAATTTACCTGGATTTTAATAACATATTTCTAGTGTATTTTATTTTTAAGTTTTATTATTTAGTGTAAAAAAATAATTTGTTCATGAAAAATGTAAAAAATGAAAAATGAAAAAAGTATTTCCTGTTATTATGAATGTCGCATGATCTGCATATATGCAGCCTATAATTTATTTGTTGTATTTAAACTATTTTTAATCCCAGTTTTATAAGAATGAAAAGTAATTAACCTAAAAAGGAGCATTGAGGAACACCTTATGGTACCTTTGAGATAAACGAATTAACAAAAGAAATTTCTTCTTTTTCTGTGTGTCTTACATATTGTAATCAATTTTACAAATAGGACGAAAGCCAATTTAATTATTTTCCTTCAATACTCAGGTTTTTCATCTTTGTAATTAGCTTCTCATGCTCTTTTTTAAATATTTTTTTTTAACTTCCTTGTAGTGTTGTATATAGAGTATATAGCGTAGGTTTATTCCACATATTGTCGATCACCTCATTTGAAGGAGGGGGGGGGGGGGTTGAGTTCCTTGATGTTTAATTTTAATTTTAATAGACTCAAGGCCGTAGCCAGCGGGGGGGGTCAGGGGGTCGAAACCCCCCCCCCCCGAAATTTTGGCACAAATAATTAAAAACAGACCAATAAAAAAATGTAGAATTTTCCCATAAAACACTGTTTGAAAATTAAATAATGGCAAGGAACAATCTTAAAAACAAAACAAAAAAATACTTATTTGCTCAATAACAATGTTCAAGTCATAAAGGAAGTCGTAGTTAGTCAGCTGTGTGCGCGTCAAAATGGGGGTGATCGCAGTTCACGGGGGCGTGTAACAACGAATGAGCGGGAATTTGACATAACCTTAGCAGGTCAATTCCCTCATCAGAACGTGTGCCGATAGTGAGTGTACGGTGTAATATAGTTTTACATAGTGAACTTTGAGTTAGTCTTCATAAGGCTTTGTGTCGTCTGTTTAATTGACATAGACTATATAAATGCTCAGTTAGGTAGGTAGGCCTATAAAACAAAACAAAAACAGTGAAAATATATTTTAACTATGCCTGCTCCTGCTCCTGCATCAACAGCCTTGATATAACCTTTATATGACTAGGCAAAACGAAGTCACGCCAACATTTCTTCTTGTAATTAATTTTTTCTTGTGGTCAAAGCCGTATCAGCGGCTTAGCACTGAAGTAGGCCTACGATGTAAATTCACAGGAGAGGCGGAATGATATAAAAATGCCTTAGTTTATTTTTTTATGAACCAACTAATTTATAAGTTACTCTGATCTGATACAAGTATGGTATATTTGTAACTGTGCGTGTATGCACACAGATCTCGATCTCAAAAACGGGTTTTAACGATTTTCCAAAACTCTGCAAATAACCTATTTAGTTCTGAGATAAAAATAATATATTTCAGGTCTCAATGCCATTAAAAATCTTATTTTGTCATAATCTTTAATTTAAATTGTAACACTTTTAATAACACTAGAGATCGCTCACTGGTCGAAATTCGACCAAAAATTCCGTTGATCTTGAGGAAAATAAATAATTTTAAAATGTCTTATAAATGAAACATCTGTCTTCCTTATTTTCTAGCATTTGTTTTACAACAGCTGTCTTAAGATTCAATCAACTATCCTTCCTCCATAAGATTAACATTGAAACTTTGAAAGCTTGTAGGGCGTAGCCCTAAAGGCCGATGTGAATTAAAACGTGATTCTGCTCATCTACAGCACAATACCTTTCTAACGCTCCTTTCACGCATGACGTTTTTAGCCGTGCGGGAAAAAACCGCACGATTTAAAAACCGTCCGTCACACCAAACAAGTAATTGGCAGCTGATTAAAAACTGTTGCCGTGCCAGTGTGAAAGGTCTCATAAGATTCTATTGGAATGTCTGCCGTACGATTTTTAATCGTACGGGCAAAACCGTGATGTGTGAAAGGAGCGTAACGCTCCTTTCACACTTGACGGTTTGCCCGTACGATTAAAAATCGCACGGTGGACATTACAATAGAATCTTAAGAGAACTTTCACACTGGCACGGCGACGGTTTTTAACCGCACGGCTGCCGTGATGCAGCTGGTCGCCGTCCCTATTGGGACGGTCGCCGTCCCGTCCAACAGCGTAGTAGCGCATTGGAGTTTATAGCCCCTTTCACATATCACGGTTTCAGTCGTCCCTCAAGTGCAGAATGGGCAGTAATCTTTACAGCTGTTATATATTTACAGCTGTTTTATGTTAAGTCATGACTTGTATGTTTATGTTTTGATTTGTGTATGAATGTGAGAATTTGTTTTTATTTGAAAGACATTTGCTTTTAGCTATAGTTTTTTTATTAAAATCAGACTTAAATACTTTATTGTCGTCGCGCGGTTCGCTAGAAAGATGTATGATATCGATGCGGAAGTCCTTATATCTTTGGTTGAGTCTAAACCTGTGCTTTGGGACAAGACTCTTGACTTATTCAAAGACAGGAATGCGAAGAGGAGGGCTTGGAGTGAAGTTTGTTTGGCATTGAAACCTGATTTTGAAGAGTTGGAAAACAACGAAAAAATATGTTTGGTGAGTACAATCAGTATTTATTCTATTTTACCATATTATAATTTAGATTTTTATACCTGAACAGAAAACAATTATAGTTGTGAAATTGGACGGTTACATATAATCTGTTGTTTTTTGGTTGTTTGTTTCCGGATCAAAATTAGACTCTAAACCAGGTTAAACTACCTTATGGTCCACGAGATTGATCCTTGGAAATCCTTTATGGATTACGCGTTCCGGCTTACAGCCATCTTCAGATCCTCAAGTAAGAACTTGCTTCCCATCTATTGGTGTGTCAAAGTTTTTAAAAAATATACAAAACATATAACACACGGACACGAAAACACGTACACGACACTTATAGCGCGTAGGCCTACAATAAAAGATCGGAACAATTATTACTAACGGCGCCGCGGATGCGTGTCGAGTAATTAGTAAGAGTAATATGCGTGTCGAGCTACTGAGGTAGCTCATCCGTTGTCTTGTGACATCCGTTGTCGTTGTCTTGGTCACAAGACAACGTATGAGCTACCTCAGTTGAGACTCGACACGCATCCGCGGCGCCGCTAGTAATAATTGTTCCGATCTTTTATTGTATAAACTTTTATCTAAGCCTTATTTTTATATAGGCCTACGCGCTATAAGTGTCATGTACATGTTTTCGTGTTCGAGTGTTCCGTGTGTTATGTGTTTTGTATATTTTTTAAAAACTTTGACGCACCAATAGATGGGAAGCAAGTTCTTACTTGAGGATCTGAAAATGGCTGTAAGCCGAAACGCGTAATCCATAAAGGATTTCCAAGGATCAATCTGACGGACCATAAGATAATTTAACCTAGTTTAGAGTATAATCTGTTGCCAAATTTTAGATTAGGTGGTTAAACAAGAGACATTTTAATATAATTAAGACAGGCATTTACTTATAAAGAATGAGTTAAATCTGTGGGGTTTTAAGGATTTTTAGTGGAGCCTTACTTAAAGCACTTAAAAAAAACAGCGTTATAACATTTATAAATATACAGAGAAAAATTAATTCACCAATCTTCCCCTGTTAAATTTGTATTATTAGGAAATACCAATGAAATGATAAGTTTGTATACTGTATTGTTTAAAATTACAATTCATTGTATTTAAAATATGTTAAAAAATAACCATGTAAACATCTGAGTACAAATTGTTACTGTCGAAGTCGAAGGGTACTAAAAAAAATTAAAGATTACAGTTTTTAAATGAGCCATATTTGACTTTTATACTACCCATAGTTAAAGGTAGGCCTACATTAAGTAGGAGATTTGAACCCTCTTTTTAGGACACAGCGTATATATATTTTTTATAAAAATATATTGTAATAGTTTCCATTGGATGAGCGAAATAATATATTTTTTGCCACTATAAAAATTACATTGGATATTCAAATTTTTATTTTAGAATATTAAAACCTGTATTTTATGCCACATTAAAGCACAATATATTGTTTATTAAACTTTTATTTGTCAATCTTTGGTAGAATACACTTCAGTTTGATCTAGGTACACAAAGTTTATTAATCATTGTATCAATGCTTAAAAATACTATATATACAAAAATATTGGTATGTACAAACGTATGAACATAAACTGAGGCTTTAATCAAAACTAGATTTTCAACATTTGCCATGGTACACTACCAGCACTGGACAAAAAGTATTGACATAGAATATCCCTAACATTGTTTGCAGCTAAACCTCTCCTTACATTGTTCGGTTGCTCCAAGTCCTCTAATCCTGTAATAATGTTCATGTCTTCAGGTATGTACCCGTCTCGATCGCGCACAAAATTATGTAACACTACACAAGCATTGACAATTAGAACAGCAAAGTCAGGCTGTACGTTAAAAGGACGATGGAAAATATTCCATTTATTTGAAAGAATTCCAAACGCACATTCAACATACCTTCGTGCCCTACATAATCGGTAGTTGAATACTCTCTTGGGAACTGTAAGGTGTGTCCCCGCATAAGGTCTCAATAAATTTTTGTGAAGGCCGAAAGCTGCATCTCCAATGAAAAAGAAAGGGATTTTAGGGCTTTCAGTTCCTGGGAGAGGCTTCTGATCTGGTAATACTTGAGTTCCATCTATAATGGACTTCCACAAACTTGATCTCAGAAATATTGTTGAGTCACACTCTTTACCGAAACTTCCAACATCAACGTAGACAAATCTGTATTTAGAGTCTGCTACTGCCATAAGTACAATGGAGAAATAGTCTTTGTAATTGTAATACATTGATCCACTGTTAAATGGGCAAGTTAGACGTATATGTTTCCCGTCGACAGCTCCTAAACAATGAGGGAAATTGGCAACTCTTTCAAAATCAGAAACAATTGCTTCCCACGTCTCGACTGTAGGTGTTGGAATGCATTCCTTTCTCATTATAGACCAGATTGCCGTGCAAACATCCTCTACAATTTTTGCAGCAGTAGAAATTCCAATCCTGTAGTTGTAGTGTAAGTCTGTAAATGTACAACCACTTGTCAGGTATCTGAAAAACAATTGTTTTGAATGAATTAGTAAACTTGCAAATATACATTGAGACAACGGAATCGTAGCCTAATTGGGTCAGTGGAGTCAGCTTTATAACTTATAAATAACATTAATGTTTAAGGTCAAAAGTAAAATTTCGTAGTACCAACACTGTAAATCGGATTCGCTTTGAACTTTCCACGTTTTTCTGACCATAGACCGCCTCTAGACCTAGGCCTACTGTCCCGCCTGAAATCATTCTAATAAATATAATATATTAATAAAAAATGAAAACCTACGATAAATTTACAAATAAATATTACCCTTTGTGTTTGTGTGTTTTTTAGGAAAAGAAGTAATGAGAAGATGGACTAACCTGAGAGACTGTTACGCTAAATCAAATAAAGCGACCAAAGACGACAAGAAGAGCGGATCTGCTGCTAAAAAGGCGAGAAAATATGTGTTTACTGACCAAATGCAGTTCTTGAACAAACTGTATCACGCCCGAGACACTACCAACAGTTTGGAAAACAATACTGGGGGTAATTCTGGAGAAGTCTTGGAAGAAGATGTAGACACTCCTGCAGAACCGACTGCTGAAGATCCTGGTTCAACTAATCAAATACAAACTTCCAGAACTCCAGCAACGAATAGGAAACATAAAAAACCGGACGAATTTGAATTGAAATTGCTGAAAGTATTAGAGCCTAAGCCGGTGTGTTCAAAAATGTCATTCCTGCAAAGCCTTATGCCACATTTAGAAAAATATGATGGAAATAATTTTTTGCAATTTCAAATAGGGGTCCTGAAAGTAATTGAAGAGATCAACACGAAGAAACACGGCTTGTTCATGCCAATTCGAAATCCAGTTGTCAATCACCCTCAGCCTCACCAACAGCCAGCTTTTCCTCCCCAACAGTCAGCATTTCCTAACCAACAGTCAGCATTTCCTAACCAACAGTCAGCATTTCCTCCCCAACAGTCAACATTTCCTCCCCAACAGTCAACATTTCCTCACCAACAGTCAACATTTCCTCACCAACAGCCAGCGTTTCCTACCCAACAGTCAGCGTTCCCTTCCCAACAGCCAGCATTTTCCTCACAATTCCAAATGAGTACTCAAAAGTCAATTCCTAGCCGACCTCAATCTTCCTTGTCAGCGAGAGTAATTACATCGCCTATGCTGAGTGAAAGCACCAGCGGTAGTCCGTCAACAACTAGAACCACCTCAGCTTTGTCAGAAGAGTTTGATTTTGGCGACGATTACCACTTGTCTAATATAAGTTAGAAAATACAAATTACATACCGTTTTCAAATTTGTAAAAATAAAATTTTTTCACAAAAGCTTTCAAAATATTTTATAAAGTATCTAGTTTTTGCGTTGATTAAAAAATAAAACTTTTTCCAGTACAATGTAAATGTAAGATGTCCTTATCTTATTTCAATTCATACTTTCCCAATTAAAATGTAGAAAATTCATTTTTACTAACTATAATTTCTTCTTAAATGGGTAATGCGTTGGTTGCTGTTGATCTCAAACAAAGATAAATAAACGCATATTATATATATACAAATTAATACAAAATTATAAATAATATATATATAATATATAATTATAAATACAAAAAGAAAAATAATTATATCTACAAGTGATTGATAGCTAAGTGAATATATAGCTAAATACTATATAAGTTATAAGGGCTAAAACATACAGGGTGTCCCATAGTAAAAAGTGTCAAACCCCGGGAATAGGTTGTATGGGTCAAAATAAAGAGAAAATCAACAATAAAATTTTTTCCAAAAACGCTTTGTATACCAGATATCCGCCATTTTGTATTTCTTACAAAATAATTGTTATCTTCAACACTTTCACCGATCCTTAAACAACTCGGTTAGTATGTTTAAATAAAGAGACCTACTGTAGAAAAAAAATCAACGTGGTCCAATTAAAAATTTCTAAATGGCGGACGTTTTATTTTTTATCGTTTTCCAGCCATTTTAGATCAAAAGTTTAAAACGTCCTCCATTTTAAAATTTTTAATTGGACCACGTTGAATGTTTTTTCTACAGTAGGTCTCTTTTATTTATACATACTTACCGAGTTTTATATCGGTTTTTAAAGACCGGTGAAAAAATATTGAAGATAACAATTATTTTGTAAAAAATACAAAATGGTTGATATCTGGTATACGAAGCGTTTTTGGAAACAATTGTATTGTTGATTTCTCTATATTTTGACCCATATAACCTATTCCCGGAGTTTGGCACTTTACTTATGGGACACCCTATATGTAAACAATAGAAGTATTAATTTATTGACTAATTAACTGACTGCCTGATTAATTTATTGACTAGATTAATTTGATAAAAATACACTACATTGATGGACCAACTTTCCCTAAATATTCAAAACTGCTTACCTCAATGTAATGGCCAGCATTTGAACTGGTTCTATGCAATTCCTCAATTTAGTGTGTTGACGTTGTAGAGAATCATGTAGTTTTTCATGAAGCTCGTCAAATGAGCTACACGACATTCTAAAATAGTTATAAAACTTTTTTTCGTCCCTTCTTAGATCCTCAAACAGTGTATAAAAAAGGCCTGCTTCAACTCTTTTCTGATTTATTGGGTGTACCCAGTAAATGCGACTACTTCTCCTAATTCTCTTTCTTCGTCTGTGCCACAACCACAGGGCAATCGCTTGTTCACGATTCATTTTAATGTCATAGTACACGTACACAGACACATACAACTGACACTGCGAATAGTCAACTGAAATCCCACGCCACGGCTCGCCGTACCGGTGCCGTCCCGGCCCGACCGTGCTATGTGAAAACAACTTGGACGGTTTTAAATCGTGCGATTTTTAATCGTACGGGCAAAACCGTCAAGTGTGAAAGGAGCGTAACGGTATACGCGGATTTCTCCTACGATGCACACAAGCTGAGAAAAAAGGAGGAAATGAAACATGCTTGCCTATTAATATATAGATTGGTCTTACTGAGTTAAATATCTAAACAAAATACAAAAGAATAATGAAAACATCTGACTCAACTGTCAAAGTAGGCTACAATCCGTGAGTTCCAGTTTAAACGTGTTGAGGTTTTGAATGGTAGACAGTTACTGGTAAATTATAGTACTGAATGCTACTGTAATAAATACAATTTAGTTATTTTTTAATCACACTTTATATTGGGGATTATGAATAAATAAAATTTAGGTTACAGGATATAACAACTATGTAATTTGTGGGATTGTTATTGGTCTTAAAACAAAACAATTAAAAATTAATTAAATCAGCTGTTAACAATAGAAATATAATCCACATGTTACCGATTCAACATGTGGTTCAACAAATATTATTAAAGTGCACCACACGTAGGCCTACTTAAAACAGTCTAAAAGACAAGGAGCGGAGTGAACGAGCTCGTCTTAAATAGAAACAAGCATTTATGCACTTGGCATTTTAGGGCACTGTGTTACTGATATTACTATGAAGAATTATTTAAGTTTCCCGAGCAAAATGCTCGGTCCCCAGGTAAGTTATTTATTATAGACTGAGGAAGAGTGGAAACATGCTGATAACGAGTAATATAGTTGGGCTACTCTGGTATTTATCGTGTTGAAAAATAATCAGTTTTAGGTCTGTTATAGTTACATATTGTTTGCATTGACATTCAGCGACTTTTAATCGTATGTTTTCTAAACTCAGCAAGCTTTCCTAAAAAGAAGAATTTAGTTCATATGATGATTAATGCTGTATTTTCTTTAATGCTAATAATAATTATTATTGTAATTATATAAGTAGACTACTATTTAAATATTTAAAACGTCAAAAATCGCGCTTTAATATTATATTATAGCCTATAAATAATTGTGTTAAAATGAAAGTTTTATAGTTACGTGGAACTCAAACCCCCCCCCCAAAATTTTTTTCTGGCTACGGCTTTGAATAGACTCATACGGTAAAAAAATCTTATACTATAATACGAGCATTGTCTGAAGAGATGTGTGTTCCACGATCTCGAAATCTAACGGGTAGATTTAGCTTAAACTTTTCATTTAAGGGTGATGTGGCCCAATAATAAATTTAGAAACGGTATCAACCACAGGAAAAATAGAATTTTCTCTAAAATTAAGTTTAAAAATTTTAATTTTTAACATAGCTCTTATGGGTTGCTAAATATTTTGGTAACTAAATAACAACGAACAGGTTAATAAAAATAAACGAACATTAATTTTAAGCGGTATTTTTAAACTCTGTTAAATGTGAAGAGGTATAGTTGGTTATTGGTCTAAATTTAACAGCTTTATTACCATGACACCATTAAAAAAGTGAATTAAAACTAACGAGCAAAGCTGCGTTAACTTGGTACTTATAGTAATCAGTACATGCTGTGGTATTTAATACACCGGCCATTACATCCAGTCTGGTGTCTCAACTATTTTATGAACATTGTCTACAAATACTTTTTGTCCTAGATTTAGCCGAGAGACATGGTCTTTTAACACTAGTTACTAGGACTACAGTTTAGTTGAGCAATGTGACAAAACCTGGATTGATCTGTGAAACGTTTAATAACTTGGCGCCTGATTCACTGGGCACAAAGGTCCAATAAAACAGGAGTTGCTTTGATCCGGCCGGTCAGAGTCGTTGTGTGGCGGGTGCTCCGATACCGATACTCCGATGCAGGCAACTGATGAACACCACAACCATTCACTGAGTCTATCATTGTAGCTCGACACAGTATGTCTCAAATTTGGGCAAGTTATGTACATTCTAAAATATTTCTGAACAAAGTACAAAAACATAAATATCCAAGAAAATTAGGATTTGTTCTATTTATAGTTTTTCTGTTAAGACAAATTTAAGAGCAAAAACATTGGGTGCAAGAAACATATAGGGGGAAATCGGATGTTGGTGTTTATTAAAACATTTTTGTACCACTGGAACTTTGGAGATTTTTTACTTACCATACATAACTTCTCAATATAATACCCCTGAAATTGTTACAATATGAGAAAATATTTGATGTGGCCTATATAATCTTACTTCAATCAAAAATGTTTCAGAATTCTTAGCTGGGTTGTATCAAATAAAAACATAATATCTGTAAACAACTTTTACACTTGTTTTACTACGATCAATTTCTCAAACTCAGTTGACTTACATTTAGTACGCAGGTTTGTTGCGAAGAGCGCATTCTCATTTTCGTAATTGGCTGGACTTGAAACATTTTTCATGTATGCATACTTTTGACAAAGTGTTAGTAATGAAAAATAAAAAGCTGGAGTATTTTCTTAAGAGAATCTTTAAGTTATCTACCAGGAAAACTCGGAATCGAACTTATAGACTACTTAAGAAAAACTCACACAGTACCTAAAAAGTTATGTTTTGGCTGTCATCTGCTAAGATCTCACGTCCCATCCCTAACGGGTTGGATTATGTCTCTTGATTGGAAAAGTAAAAGCTTTCTAACGAAATAAGAGGTCCCACAGCGTAGCCCGCGGCGGATTGACGGCGTTCCCCTACGTGACAGCGAGCCTCTAAGCCTGTCATCTGGTGACTCCCACACTCTCGGGTGTCAGCGAAATCGAACACAAATTGGCTAGTCAATCTGAACATGCAAACAATGAGATCATTAACCTGAGGTTGTAACGATGTTTTCTTCACAAACCTGCATTTTACTTGAACGAGATCAAATTTCATATTTGGATATAAAAAATTGCATATGCCTATTGCACAAAGATTTGTATAAAGGGGCATCTTGGAGTTTTGTTATAGGTGAACACGTTAGGAGGATATTTATAGGCCACCTAGGTACATCCGGCGAAAGCATATGCATTTCTGTCTTTGACATAGATACTGTAGTTGATAGTTCTCTCTGATGTGAAGATGACCTCACTACCAAAGATTTTCCGATGGATCACTTCTCATCACGGCTTAGAACAACTAAATAATTTTCATGCACAAAGCTTCTTTTATCATCATTAAAATATTAATAGTTTTAATTACTTGATAACAAGCCAAGTTAGGATTTATTTATACTAGGCGGTGGCTAAATACGTAGTTTACTAATAATTTCGAAGTACATGTTTAAAAAGAGGACTTTTTAGCGAATTTCCCTATAGGGAATACGCTATTACGGTAGTAGCCATGGTAAGACCTAAGCCCGGGACCATGTTACTTTTTCATTTCGAGGTCCCCAGAAGCCAAAAACAATGTTCGTTCATTTTCATATATATGTATATATATATATATCTATATATCTATATATCTATATATATATCTATATATATATATATCTATGTGTCCGTGGTACTGATAACTTTTGAAGGGGACCTCCGATTTTGATGAAATTTGGTATGAAGGTGTATGACTAGGTCTATTTTCATGAGTTCGCGAACCAGCAAGATCGGGTTATGGGAACAGGGTTTTATGGGGTTTCAAAAGGGTCAAAAATGGGTTTTTTGCATTTTTGGAGTATAATTTTCAAAATTCAACAATTTTAACTAAAACCATTTTAAAGAGCTTAAAAAAATATACAATTTAGTATTTTGAATTTTTAACTTGGCTTAACAGGTTACGGAGAAAAGCCAAAAATAGGTTTTCCATGTTAATCTTATGGGAAATCAACGAAACCCTGTATCTTGCTTATTTATTGCAATAACTTGATAAAATTTGGTATGTAAATTCACTTGGTAGGATTCAACTAAAAATTGCTTACAACACCCACATGGCGGCAAACCTACGTACTCACCCCTATGGGGTTTATGGGGAAAATGAAAAGAACACCATAACTTGATAATTTTTGGTATGTACATTCAATAGGGAGGATGTAACTGATATTTGCTTACAACAACCACATGGCGGCAAACCTACGTACTCACCCCTATGGGTTTTATGGGGAAAATGAAAAGAACACCATAACTTGATAATATTTGGTATGTACATTCATTAGGGAGGATGTAACTGATATTTGCTTACAATACCCATATGGCGGCAAACCTACATACTCACCCCCATGAAGTTTATGGGGAAAATTAAAAAGTGCCGAATATTGAGACAGTTTGACATTTACCTAACGTAACTATTACATTTCCTAACAAAACTAACATTTTCTAACTACATCCCAAGTCAGCAAACCTACATACCCATTCCTATGGTGTTTATGGGGAAAATACAATATCTTAAGATCGTTTGGAAATTCGCTGAGTACGCAGGTCTGCTGCGACGGGGGTATTTATTAATTCGTCAGGGACTATATATCAAATCTGTTGTTTTCTAGAAATGTTAAATGTTTGATTTTTTATAATTGAATTTTTACTATATGGAACATAGAGTATAAAATTCTTTAGATCGACTTTAAATTTCTCTTAGGCGAATTTTTGACCCCCAAAAGGCTTTTTTATTACTAATTTGATTTCAATGAAATTCTCAGGTTAGATTTTAAGTATTTTAAACTAGGTAATAAACTATAATCCAGCAATTATTTTCAAGTATTAAAAAAGCTTATTTTCCGGAATTTTTGACAGAACTTTAGTTGTTTAGGCTACATGGTTTGAATAATGTAGTTGCTATGATCAGTTTATTTTCTCCCATCGCAGCTGAGTTGTAGCCAGTGTTTCCATTCGCGGGATTTTTATCCCGTTAACGGGATTTTTAGACCCTGAGCGGGATGAAAACGGGATGCGGGATAAAACGGGATTTTTATGAAAAGGAAAACGGGATTTAGCGGGATATTTCAAATTTACAGACAACTTTTATTTTACGTAATACAACTGCAGCACAAACAAAAAAATTACAGCTGATGATTCATTGATTTTTTTTCTCACACAATTTCGTGCAAAAATGTGCAAACAAACAGAATGTGCTTGTTATACTATTTTGAAAAATTGCGAAACACATATTTCGTACTCTGTAGGAGAGTTTAACTTTCTGTTTGGACAGGGAGAAGACGGTCGGTCAACGAACCAATGGAATGGAATCTACGAATAAGTTTCAAAAAAGTTCGTAGCATCATAGCATCTGTTATCTGTCTCCAATAAAATTGTTTGTCCCAGAATCTTGAATAGATTGATGTAAACATGATGTAGGTACTGTAAAGCAGCTGTAAAGTACATCCTGTCCCAAGCACTTCAAGTACACCAGATGCAAGAAATTTAAATCAAAAACGTTTTTGAATATTATACTTTTGAAAGATTAGTCACTCTACTGTAATCAAATCGTAACAAATATTCCATTCTTTTCTGTGGATTAAATTACCTAATATTAAAATTTTGTATGTATATATTGTAGCCTATCATGGTTTTGAGGGAAATCGATAGTAAATTTGGTCAGGGAAATTAATGACAAATTTTCTGTAGATAAAGCTTATCATGGTTAATTTGTATCATTTGATTGTTTTTTCTATACCTAAGTATTAAAATATTTTTTACATATTTTTTCTATTGAATTAAAACCAAAACTTTTTACTTTCCTTACTTTCCCAATTCTGTACATATAACTTAAACTCATGCTTTATCTATATATTAATACACAAGCATGTTTCATTTCCTCCTTTTTTCTCAGCTCGTGTGCATCGTAGAATAAATCTGCGCATACCGTTAGAAAGGTATAGTCCTGTAGATGAGCAGAATCATATTCTAATTCACATCGGACTCCAGGGCTACGCCCCACAGGCTTTCAAAGTTCCAATGTTAATCTTATGGAAAAGGATAAAATTGATTAAATCATTCGACAGCTGTTGTACTAACAACTGATAGAAAAACAGGAAGAACAGATGTTTTAATTACAATAAAATGTTTTTACACTTCTTGGGTCCAGATCAACTGAAATTTTGATCGAATTTCGATCAGGAGGCGATCTCTAGTATTTTTTAATATGATAAAGGCCTTTTAGAGTTTTTAGGCTTAAAAGTTTAGCTTGTGTGGTTCTTGTTCATTAGGACCTCTATTTTCGCCAATAGTAAAAGGTAAGAAAAGAAATGCCACTAGAAGACTAAAATAGATAAATAAATTTCAAACAAGGCATATTTAAATACTTACATTTGTGTTATTTTATTTTAATGAAGTAATATACGTTTTTCTTCAGGAAAATCAAAGGATTCTATTTTAGTTGAGTAATTTTATTTGAGCCCATGTATTTTTCTTCTACCTATGTTTGATGAAATTGATAATGAAGATTATTTAGAAAGAGTATAGCTGACATAGTATAAAATTAAGTAAAAGGAGTTCTATAGGTAACCGTCATTATTTCATGTATGACTGCAGGCTTAGTTATATCATATAAATATTCAGAAATTTAATATATTTAAAGAGAAGTCATAAATGATCTATGTAGTTATAGCAGCATAACGTTTAAAAGTAGAGATTATTTGCCAACCAATGACTTTGGTCAGCATGAATTAGGCCTACTCTTCAATTATTAACGTTATAAACTTGTGTTCTTTTTATAATGGAAAAGCAAAGAGTAGTTTTCATCACTAGGACGGAAAGTGGCTTTTTGTCTGTGCTCAATAAGTACAGAAAAAACACTTTCCATCCGAGTGATAAACAACGTTTTTCATCATACTGCAAAAAAATAAAATGGATAGCTTATTTTAAAGCAAATTAATTCAAATTTCATTTTCTGTTTAGATCCAACACGTTTATCAGTTGACTTCCATCTTCCTATAATATTCCTTATAAACAGCTGATATATACGTTGAAGTAAAGAAATGTCAAAATCTTGCATTAAAATTGTAGTCGAAAAGTCGTTTTTTTTATTTTTTTACATTGACCCCAATTGACCCTATATTTGATTTGAATTAGTATGATTTTTGCTTAAGAAAAAAACAACTTTTGAGGTTAGCGCCGACTTTGTGGACTAAATACATCCCAGAAAACGGCTGTTCTACGTGCAGTATAATGAAAACGGGATATTTTGATATATATATATATTAGCGGGATAAAACGGGATTTTTTTTATAGGCCAGCGGGATATTAGTTTTTGTAGAGTGGAAACAGTGGTTGTAGCTGTATGCTGAAAACAACATAACATAACCTTTTCTTGTTTATATTTGCTCGCCGTTATGTTACGTTTTTAAATAAAATTTAATTGATATTTTGACAGACCTGCTTGTTAAATTAAATAGATCAACACTGATGTTTACTTGTTGAAGTTATAAATTATAGTCTACCAAAAGATAGGCATGTTGATGTGGAATAAATTGCTGTCGTACGGAATTATGTGATTAGCTAATTTATGGGATACAACTAATATCTATTTGGGAGAAAGATTTAAATTGAACAACTAATTAGAATGTGTTGTGCCATTGTAGCCTATGTCTCAGGTAAGAAAATATGCATTAAGTGTTAAGAAAGCGTATTTCTACAATACTTACATAATTTTTTTTTTTTTTTTTAATTTGCAATCATGGATTTTAAATTGTATTGTTTTTTTCGCTCTACAATCTATTTACCTTTAATATTATAAGCATAATTATTATTAAGTTACCTGCTTGTTTTGAGGTTTTAGCTAAAATCATTGTTTGTATGTATTTGTAGGCTAGGCCTAGGATGTACGCCGGTTGACTTCGGACGGTTAGATGACGTTCCACTCTTCACATTCGAGGAGATGGAAACCTCCGTTTTCTTCCTAAAGAGCAACAAGGCTCCTGACTCGGACGGATTCCCAGCGAGGCTTTAAAGAAAGTATTTTCAATTAATGCTGACTTGTTGTTGAGAATATACAACGCCTGTTTGGTAGAAGGGGTGTTTCCGGCTCCCTATGGAAAACCGCAAGACTTGTACTGATCAGCAAGGGCAAAGGTGATCCCGAGCTGTCGTCGTCCCACATCCCACAGGCCTTTCTACACGTTGGACACGGCTTGGAAGCTGTTCGAGAAGCTGATCCGTTCCCGCCTGACCTCTGACATGGAAGCTGCCGGGGACTCATTCCCCCGTCAGTATGGCTTCAGAAAGGGACGGTCAACGATTGACGCTATCACCGAAGTCCATGGAGAGCTGTGAAGAGAGTCGAGAGCCACAACCATTTCTTTCGCTGAGTAGTGCTTCTTGTTACGCTTATGTCAAGAATGCCTTTAACTCGGCGAGGTGGGTCGATATGTTGGATGCGCTTCGCAACACCTTTCGCGTTCCTGCATATCTGTTGCGACTCATTGAGGATTATCTCCGCTCTCAAAGCCTTATTTACGACACAAGGGACGGAACCTGGACGATGGAAGTCACTTCTGGTGCCGCGCAAGATTCAATACTCGGCCAGGATCTCTGGAATGTTGCCTATGACAGTCTCCTGAGGTCGGAGATGCCTGAGGAAACCACTTTGGTTGGGTACGCCAATGATGTCACAGCTCACATTGTCGCACGCAACGTTGAGCTGGCCCAACTAAAGTTGAACCGAGTCATGCGTGTGGTCAACACATGGATGTCCGATCACGGTCTCTCGCTTGCTCTCCGTAAGGCGGAGATTGTAATCCTTACGAAGAAGAGGATAGACACCGTCGTTCTGTTCCGAGTGGGAAGGGAGGTGGTCCAATAAACTCGTGCTGCTAAGTACTTCGGGATTATGGTGGACACCAAGTTAAGCTTGAGGGATCAGATCTTCCGTACGGCGAACAAGGCCGCTAAGGTAGTCACTTACCTTAGTAGGCTGATGGCCAATGTCGGGGTTCCACGATCCAGCAGAAGACGTCTGTTCGTCTGTTGATGTCCGCGGTTCAGTTAGTGCTTCTTTATATGGAGCAGAGTCGTGGGCAGACGCTCTCGATAAAGAGTAGTACAGGTTGCGACTCGCCCGGGTTCAACGATAAACGGCGCTCGGGGTGTGTTCCGCCTACCGGACAGTGTCCGAGCCTGCCGTCCTGGTGGTCGCCGGAGTTATCCCTGTCAAGCTCTTGGCAGGAGAGAGGAAGGCAATTTATCAGAGACAAGTCGAGATTGGCAAGGACACGGCAAGAACAGCAGAGCGCTCCCGAACCTTCCAGCAGTGGCAACACAGCTGGGAGCACGACACCCGAGGACGATGGACTGCGCGACTTATCAAGCACGTCCAACCATGGGTGGAACGGCGGCCAATTCTTTATTTATTGCTCGGGCGTTCCCGACGATGCAGAACACACATTCTTCCGCTGCCCCCGTTGGGAAGGGTCCCGCCTGAAGGCCACACAAATTTTTGGTGCATTTTCGGTGGACTCGGTCTGCCAAAAGATCTTGGAGGATGAGGGCAACTGGGATTGTTTATCACAGTTCGTGCGGGGCATCCTCCTGGAAAAGAAACATGATCTGGACCGCGAAGTGGCCAAGATCCCTTGATCGAGTGGCTGGATAAGGAGTGAGCCCCACGGGCATAAGCCAAATTTAGGCCTAGCCCTACGTAATGTGATAAACAACTCCAGGTTAGAATCCTAAAGAGTAGAGGCGAGGTTTTTTAGTGGGAACACACGTTTTTAGGGGAGTCCCACACTACAGGTTTGCCACCTGTGTGCATAATGCATTTTTCTTACCTCTCCCTAAAAAAAAAAACCATAATAAGCGTCACCTAATAACTCAAAAAGTGAGTAAAAAATTCTTGTACGGGACTTACATCGGAGCGTATTCCTAGTGGGAATTGCAATGATTGCCCATCAATAGATTATTGGTGGGGCTTAATAATAGGTTATTATTATGGTTTATAAACAGTCAATGGTCATCGCCAACATGAAAGGTTAACCGACAGACGACTGGGAGGACAGTCATTTGGCACTAATTCAGAAGGCACTGAGGTTCAATGAAACATGAGTAGCTTTGATCTAACCTGTTGGCATTATGAGTGAAATACAATGCAATGTTATTGCGATGTCCTTACAAAAGGACTTTACACATTGAATTAACAAGGATATTTACTGTAGAAGTGATATCAGATTACAAATTTACAGTTTAAATTTACAATTATGTTGGAGCTTTTGGTAAGCGGTCATGGAACTCTATGATACATTATCAGGCGGCTCTTTTGTGTCATTATGGGTAGGTAGTTTGGCACCGTGCAATAGCATGATTTAAGTATGAGCTCTTGAACATTATATCTCTCTATTTAGTTAGAGCATTAAATAAGAAATCACTATGTGTCAACTAAATTTTTACATTGAATCAGAAAAAACATCATTCGTTTCTATGAACAAATGGAAATTTTTAAGGACTATGAATAAAATGTTTTAACCTCACCGATATATGGGTCACTAAAATGTGAGATGATCGGAGGAGAGAGAGGTACTGTGATACCGTCGCTTAGGCAAGCTGAAGGAGGTGACCGCTCATGTGATGTGGTCGCCCAGGATCAGATGGAACAGAACATTCCGCTGCGCTGTGCTGTGAGGCCGGACCTCTACCGTTGAGCCACATTGCTGGCTGTTATAGCATTTATGAAAAAGGGCCTAGATAGTTTAGGGCGTAGGCCTAGAGCGTAAAGTATGTCATTGCCACTCGAGAATTGTAGATGGCCGCACGAAGTGACCTGGGTGTGGCCAAACAGTTCGAGAGTGGCAATGACTATTTGCGCTCGTAATACACACAAGATATTTCCTACCAACATACTTGCAACAGATTACATGTTTTTTTTTGTATACAAAATGTTATTTAGATTATGTTTGATTGGTTTCTGTAGGAACACACTGTTAACTATAAAACATAACCTCAAACTAAAAAAGAAGCAATTACTAAACAATAACAATGACCAACACATGTGGCATGGTTTGTAATAGCAGCTGACTTTAAATTGATGTTTGAATTGGCGTCCAGTAAAGAACATTGCCGCTCTAGAGCGGAAAAGTTACGGAAACCGGAAATGAACTGATTTGCGTGGGGTATCCAGGTGTGGCGAATATTTCCATGCAATATGGTAGGCTAGGAAAAATTCTTTGGTGACATTTTTATGCTTAACATGTTAATTATTGGTGTACATTATTAATTTATTAAAAGAGTGTGGTAATGTGATATTTGCACCATCACAATTTGCGACATAAAATTTAGAGTAAATAAAACAGTAATGGGCCCAGAGCACAGGATGCAAAACCAATATGGGCGTTGAAGATTTAAAAAACTTTCTACCCAAGCTAAGGGATTTATTTGAGGTGATACGGTATATTATAAAACGTTGGTATTCTGCTAATTATGTATTTTGGAAAAGAAAAAATTGAAGGTTCATATTACAGAGCGAGAGCCAAGAGCCTGCTTTTTACCAACATTTTATTGTGTAAATTTATTACTGGGCATGAACTTACTTTGAGACTGTGAAGTCATGTTTTCTTCAATTTGATTATTTTAAAATGTATGGTACATGGAATAAGTTCTTATAAATTTGTCCACGGTTATTTTTACAAAAAGCGTTTCAAAATGTTTTGCCCAGTAGTGCATTGAAATATCAAGCACATTTTTATTATTCGACTCATACTCCAACTGAAATGTTGAGCTCAGAAAACTTATACAACATCAAAGGAATGTTATACGAAGCTCCCACATAATATATTTTGCATCTTCCTGGTTACATTATTTATCATTCATTCTGAATACATGTACAATCTAGAATACATAATAAAGATATCTCTTTATTCTAGATTTGAGCTTTTAAATAAATATAAATAGGTATACACTAATTAGGTAGGCCTATAGTTTGCAATGGAAGTGGCCACGGGAAATATGTATTTTTTAAATTTCTAAGTATTAAGCCAAACTATTGGAACCAGCCCCCCCCTCCCCCCACCGTTTTTTAACTCTCCATACTCGCCTTTAGGATGAGTTTCTTTGCATGGCAGTCCCCGCCGCAGCTCCACTGTTAGAGCTAGTGTTCATGTGATGGGTACCCAGGGAGGTGACTCCCCTATAACTGTCCAGTATCATGTTGTACAGTGGTGATCCGTTGACCCTAGGTGAAGGCGACAGACCATGGCAGCCCCCGCCGCAGCTCCACTGTTAGAGCCAGTGTTCATGTGATGGGTACCCAGGGAGGTGACTCCCCTATAACTGTCCAGTATCATGTTGTACAGTGGTGATCTGTTGACCCTAGGTGAAGGCGACAGACCATGGCAGCCCCCGCCGCAGCTGTTAGAGCCAGTGTTCATGTAATGGGTACCCAGGGAGGTGACTCCCCTATAACTGTCCAGTATCATGTTGTACAGTGGTGATCTGTTGACCCTAGGTGAAGGCGACAGACCATGGCAGCCCCCGCCGCAGCTGTTAGAGCCAGTGTTCATGTAATGGGTACCCAGGGAGGTGACTCCCCTATAACTGTCCAGTATCATGTTGTACAGTGGTGATCTGTTGACCCTAGGTGAAGGCGACAGACCATGGCAGCCCCCGCCGCAGCTCCACTGTTAGAGCCAGTGTTCATGTGATGGGTACCCAGGGAGGTGACTCCCCTATAACTGTCCAGTATCATGTTGTACAGTGGTGATCTGTTGACCCTAGGTGAAGGCGACAGACCATGGCAGCCCCCGCCGCAGCTGTTAGAGCCAGTGTTCATGTAATGGGTACCCAGGGAGGTGACTCCCCTATAACTGTCCAGTATCATGTTGTACAGTGGTGATCTGTTGACCCTAGGTGAAGGCGACAGACCATGGCAGCCCCCGCCGCAGCTCCACTGTTAGAGCCAGTGTTCATGTGATGGGTACCCAGGGAGGTGACTCCCCTATAACTGTCCAGTATCATGTTGTACAGTGGTGATCTGTTGACCCTAGGTGAAGGCGACAGACCATGGCAGCCCCCGCCGCAGCTGTTAGAGCCAGTGTTCATGTAATGGGTACCCAGGGAGGTGACTCCCCTATAACTGTCCAGTATCATGTTGTACAGTGGTGATCTGTTGACCCTAGGTGAAGGCGACAGACCATGGCAGCCCCCGCCGCAGCTCCACTGTTAGAGCCAGTGTTCATGTGGTGGGTACCCAGGGAGGTGACTCCCCTATAACTGTCCAGTATCATGTTGTACAGTGGTGATCTGTTGACCCTAGGTGAAGGCGACAGACCATGGCAGCCCCCGCCGCAGCTCCACTGTTAGAGCCAGTGTCCATGTGGTGGGTACCCAGGAAGGTGACTCCCGTATAACTGTCCAGTATCATGTTGTACAGTGGTGATCTGTTGACCCTAGGTGAAGGCGACAGACCATGGCAGCCCCCGCCGCAGCTCCACTGTTAGAGCCAGTGTTCATGTGGTGGGTACCCAGGGAGGTGACTCCCCTATAACTGTCCAGTATCATGTTGTACAGTGGTGATCTGTTGACCCTAGGTGAAGGCGACAGACCATGGCAGCCCCCGCCGCAGCTCCACTGTTAGAGCCAGTGTCCATGTGGTGGGTACCCAGGAAGGTGACTCCCGTATAACTGTCCAGTATCATGTTGTACAGTGGTGATCTGTTGACCCTAGGTGAAGGCGACAGACCATGGCAGCCCCCGCCGCAGCTCCTCTGTTAGAGCCAGTGTCCATGTGGTGGGTACCCAGGGAGGTGACTCCACTATAACTGTCCAGTATCATGTTGTACAGTGGTGATCTGTTGACCCTAGGTGAAGGCGACAGACCATGGCAGCCCCCGCCGCAGCTCCACTGTTAGAGCCAGTGTTCATGTGATGGGTACCCAGGGAGGTGACTCCCCTATAACTGTCCAGTATCATGTTGTACAGTGGTGATCTGTTGACCCTAGGTGAAGGCGACAGACCATGGCAGTCCCCGCCGCAGCTCCACTGTTAGAGCCAGTGTCCATGTGGTGGGTACCCAGGGAGGTGACTCCCCTATAACTGTCCAGTATCATGTTGTACAGTGGTGATCCGTTGACCCTAGGTGAAGGCGACAGACCATGGCAGCCCCCGCCGCAGCTCCACTGTTAGAGCCAGTGTTCATGTGATGGGTACCCAGGGAGGTGACTCCCCTATAACTGTCCAGTATCATGTTGTACAGTGGTGATCCGTTGACCCTAGGTGAAGGCGACAGACCATGGCAGCCCCCGCCGCAGCTCCACTGTTAGAGCCAGTGTTCATGTGATGGGTACCCAGGGAGGTGACTCCACTATAACTGTCCAGTATCATGTTGTACAGTGGTGATCTGTTGACCCTAGGTGAAGGCGACAGACCCATGGCAGTCCCCGCCGCAGCTCCACTGTTAGAGCCCAGTGTTCATGTGATGGGTACCCAGGGAGGTGACTCCCCTATAACTGTCCAGTATCATGTAAAGTGGTGATCTGTTGACCCTAGGTAAAGGCGACAGACCATGGCAGTCCCCGCCGCAGCTCCACTGTTAGAGCCAGTGTTCATGTGATGGGTACCCAGGGAGGTGACTCCCCTATAACTGTCCAGTATCATGTAAAGTGGTGATCTGTTGACCCTAGGTAAAGGCGACAGACCATGGCAGCCCCCGCCGCAGCTCCACTGTTAGAGCCAGTGTTCATGTGATGGGTACCCAGGGAGGTGACTCATCCTCCACCCTCTCCCCCCCTCCGCACGTCCATGCCCAGGTCACTGAGTTTGACCCTGTCGGTTACTTGGTCGCTGTGGTCCAGCCGCCTAGCCAAGGAATTGCTCTTGTCTGGTTCTCCATAGTTGGTAAGTTCCCCTTAGTAAAGTTGATGATAAAAATGAAAAAAGTTCCTTGTTTAGAGACAAAAGTAATTTACTAGTAATTTACTATAAAGAATGAATTAAAGCTTTTTTTAAATAATTTTTATAAAAGGTACAATGTTCAATATTTCTTTGTGTGATAAAAAGTATATAAACTTTTTATCTATAACCTTTATTTTTAGTTATGATTGTGTTTTTGAATAAACTTATGTTCAGTATTTTCCTACAATAAGCACATGTATCATGGACAAATTTAATTAAAGTAGTAAGTGCTACTGTTATGGTCTAATCACTCCAAAAATCATTATATGGGAATGAGTGATGGTTAAAATATATGTTATTTTCGGTAAAAACTCAAACATATTTACTAAATCAATAACCCCCTCCCCGTATATTCTATGTATGAAGGGAGCAAATACACATTCCAAAATACATTCAAACCTCAGCTAATATTTGTAATTTCTTTCCATTTGTTTACAATTAAAAAAAACACCAAGTATTTGATTTTCCAACTAATCCAAGTACAATGTAAAAAGTTTATTAGTAGGCTTATAAAACTTTTCATGCATGTAAAATAACACATATATTCTCAAGTTTTTCTGGATATAAGTTTTATTTTAAAAATTGAACATGGCTCTAAATGATGGCAAAAAGTTTGTCAAAGCGGTAATCTTACTAAAAAGACACACAAGTGTGTTTATCAGTGATGTTTGCAAGAAGGCTGCATTTATTCTCAGTCTCAATTCTTGAATATTGGAGACTTTAGACTTTAAACTTGGTCTTAGACAAAGCTAAAAATGAAAAAAAATCACAGGTTACTATGTCCAATGACTGTGTGGATCAGTACAATGGACCTTCGCGCCCCATCAATCATTTTCTACTACTTAATCTGGGAGCGTACTCCTACGGTCACTTTACTGGTGTTTTATGCTTTGAGTCAATAAACATTTATTGTATAAGGATCGTATGGTGTTCCATGATGGAAGATGTTGACCAAAGAATGTTCTAAATCTTCTTTATACAAATTTATCATATTTTGTTTCAACGTACAGTAGAACCTCGCGTGACAATACCGGGTCATGGTCGGAACGACCAAAAAGTCGGATATCGGGAGGAGCAAACAAAATGCATTTCCTGGGTAGAAAAACAGCTATACAATACAACTTTATTGTATCTGTAGCACACTATTGAAACATCAAGATATGTATAATAACTGAGAAACAACAATATTTATTCAAAATTGTCTCTACATATAACGAATAGTTTCATGTTTTGACAGGCTCAGCAACGACAGGAGCGCATAAATCACAGATAGATGGTCGGACACTAGGTCAGATATCGGGAGAAGCCGGTTATTGGGAGGTCGGAGAAGGGAGGTTCTACTGTAGCATAAAAAAACTGGGGTTTTTCTTGCACGTGCATGCTGCCCCCCTCATTGTAGGTTATTTTTTTAAGTTTAAAGCTCTGACCCCACAAATCATATTGAAAAAACTTTAAGGGTTCCTTTATTACATGTCAGTTGAATAAATTATCTATGTACACCTAAAAAAATTTGATTATGCTTCAGAGTTGTCCAGTATTTTTTTGGGACACGGTGTATTAAATATTTGTCGTACAATAGGTGGGGATCCGGAGGGTGCATTTATCATTGGCTCAGACTCCGGCAGCATTCAACTCGCCCGTCAACTGGACTATGAGACAAACAACTTTTACAATCTAACTGTGAGCCTCACAGACAGCCACCGCACAGTCTACACACAGGTAAAATGTGTTGTGACTACACATCAAAAGATCAGAAGTGTGCCAAGTAGATTTTAAATTCTTTTGAATGTAAAGTAGAATCTCCACATGGATGTGTGTAGGTGATACCCACTAACAATTTTCCATCACATTTCAGATCAGATAAACCCTTGAGGTCGTAGCCTGCAAAAACTAAAGATGGTACCCTCTACACCACAGTACTGGCAGCCACCACAGCAAGTTTTAAATGTCTCTATGTTTTGAATGGTTGAAGAGGGTGATCTATCGTCAATTTTTCTGAAGTTTCCTTTTCACATTAAGAGCTATAAATCAAGTATATTGTCGTAGGGTTTTGATTTCAAGGAATGCTTAAACAACTTGTCTTTACTCTTATACCGTATTCAAAACCCAACTTCCATTTATATACAGGGTGTCTTTAAAGTCCGTCTCCAAACTTCATAATATAGCTTATTGGGTCAAAATAAGCAAAAAAGGTCATATGAAAGTGCTTTCTAATATGCATATTTAATCAGATATCCACCATTTTGTTTTATCAACTTAAGAATTTTTATTTCGGTGACGGATTGGCGTAGGAATTTCATATTTGGCATGGACCTTTGTAATACTAATGTCCATTTTTACAATAAAATTTTTTCCCGATGTATATTTTCAAAATGGCGGACATTTTAAACACAAAAATATCTTATAACCGGTAAATTATATCAAAATTTTACAAGATACAAAAAAGTTGACTAATTTAATTATCTAACCAATGATACCAAGTTTGTAAGAATTTGACAACAAATAATGGAGTAATTGCGATTTATCTACTAAAATAACCTCAATTTGCATTAATTATAATGCAAAATCAACGTTTCTCGTTGTGATTTTATAATGAAAAATCACAATAACTCCACCATTTGTTGTAAAATTCTTACAAACTTGTTATCATCGGTTAGATAATTAAACTTGTCAACTCTTTTGTATCTTGTAAAATTTTAATATAATTTACCAGTTTTAAGATAATTGTGTTTAAAAACTTTAAATGGCCGCAATTTTGAAAATATGCATCAGAAAAAAATTACTGTGGAAATGGACATTAGTCTTATAAAGGTCCATGCCAAATATAAAGTTCCTTCATCGATCCGTCATCCAAATAAAAATTATTAAGTGGAAAAAATAAAATGGCGAATATCTGGGTAAATATGCATATTAGGACATTTCTTCATAAAAATTACCTTTTTTGGTTATTTTGAGCCAATAAGCCATATTATGATGTTTGGTGACAGACTTTAAAGGCACCCTTAATATGGGTTTTTTTTTGTATGTCCTGTATGATCGTTTAAAATATTTGGGGGAGGCACAAAATAATTCACCTTTCTCGTAAACAAATAATAACAATACCAAACTACTAACGGCACTATCCAAAATGAATGTTTTGAAATAAAATACAATCACTAATTGTTGTTTGTTAGTATTTATTAAATTAAGTTTTATACTAATCATATATGAAGCTGACTGGAAGCAATCTCTCATTCCAGCAAATAGATCAGCCCACCTTAAGGGTTCTATCTTTATCAGAGTTAATTTTGTCAGTTTATTGGTTAGGACAGCCTCATCAAAGCCACTAAGCAATCTTCTTTTTCTCTAACCTGAATTTGAAACACTGTGAAGCATTAATTAGCCTGTAGATGTGTACTGTTGTTCTGTTGATTTTTTTTTTTTTTTTTTTTTTTTGCTAGAGGTGGTCAAGATTCTCTGACGCTGAACTTCTTTTGTTGGTACATGCCATCTTGAGTCTTCAACTGTCAATGTACATTTGTTTACATGTTTTGATGATCAATAAGGATGTTAAATGATTGACAGGACACACACGACACGAGAAAAAGGTGGAAAAGAAACATGCTCACCTATTACTATATCGATTAACCTCCTCTGTTATTGAAAAGTCACAAAACTACCGGTTTGCAGGTAGTGGTGGAGGTGATTGATAGTAACGAGTTCCGGCCGCAGTTCTCTCAGCCACATTACACGGCGGTGGTGGGGGAGGAGGTTGCTGCGGGGGCCCCTCTTCTGCAGGTGGGGGCCCAGGACAGGGACGGCTCCAGCCAGCTGGTCTACACAATACAACACGCCCGCAGTCCCGCCAGCCTAGACCTGTTCCATCTACACCATCTGACAGGGGTGCTCACTGTGGCACAGCCTCTGGATAGGTGAGGGGAGGCCTTGTGGCTGATATACAAGATATCGGTGTGTCACTATTGATTTGAACTGCTGAATTGTGTTCAAGTTCCCTTGCGGAGCTTTTTGTTAAACCCTTGAGCGGGCGCATGCAGAGTTTTATACCTCAACAATCAATTGCCCAAATTTAACTCATTTTACGTGTTTTAAAACAAAATATTGTATTTAAAGGTTAAACAACTTCATCATGAATCGCATATCATCGTTGATACAATTAATTAACTTAAAAAGATTAATATTTCAACTAAACATAGTAAGTAATTTTCAAGTATAAAATAGGTATCACAGTGTTACGGGAGAGGGCGCATGCGAATTTTTTTCCACAATAGTACAATTATACATATGCAAACAAAATATATTTGAGGATAATTATAAATTAAATTCTACATAAAAACGTGTAATAGGCCTACGCTTAAGTACAAGTACAATAACCCATAACAGAAAGGTTCATGAGGAAATAAACTCCGGACTGAGTATCAATCAATCAATCAATCAATCAATCAATCTCTTTATTTAACAAATTAGTACATAGGTACAGTAAATAGCGTCAAATGATTAAGATTAAAAACTAACAAGATTATTTTACATATACAGTTCTTCAATCGAGTAGCATGCCTTTTCAATCAGAAATTCTTTAAGCACATCCTTAAATTTACGACTATCTGGTACATTTCTTATTTCTTTTGGGATGGCTTTTAGGAATTTTATTCCAGCATAGGATGTTTTCTTACGTAACGAAGTTAGTAGCTTTTTACAGGTTTGATTACGGACCCAGTTGCCATTTGTAATTGGGCTATTAATCAATGATGCTTTCTAACAAATGGTCAATGTTAGATAGTAACAAGACTGGGGTTTGGATTGTTCCCTGTCAAAACGTTAAACAATGCCACTGGCATAGATACACAAAAAATACAAAAAAAACCTTCTGAAGCACTAACATTTTTGGATTTAAGCTTTAAATTAAAGTCCCAAAAATCACCACATCTGTAACATAAACGCTGTAAAAAGGGTTTGGACTGAACAGTGTAAAAGATTTTAAATTTTTATTTGTCCACTTAGCCAACCTAAAACACCACCTTGTCTATTGTCGCAGGGAGAGCATTTCGGAGCATGTGCTGACAGTTTGTGCGTCCGATGGCGGGTCACGAGCGTTCGCCCGTGTGACCATCACCGTCAGTGACACCAACGACCACGCGCCCCGCTGGGCCAGTGTGGGCGTGGTGCAGGCCGCCGTGCTGGAGAGTGCCTTTGCGGGGACGAGGGTCGTCACGGTGGCCGCCACCGACAGGGACCACGGAGACAACGCCAGGATAACCTACTCCATAGTGTCAGGTCAGCCATTATACTGCGGGGTACAGTCTGGGTGAGTCTAGAATGGACCAGGGGCCATGCTTGGTACCTCTATCCCAGCAGACATGCTTTCTCAGCAAGTTTACAATTTACTATTTTTTAGAGTAAATACCATAAAGCTGGATATGTAAGTTTGGTTAGGTTAGATGCGTATGTGGGAAATAACAAGGGCGTTGTAAGTAATTATTTGTTAACCCCCACCAAGTGAAGATACAACAAACATAACTAATTGGATGAATTCATATTAAAAAATGCTATATATTTTATCTACCATAGCTAGTTATAATATGAATAAATAATAACGTTTATCAAAACATATAACTTAATAAAAATTGAAGGTTTCTTAAAGAAACAAATTTGATTAATAATTAACATTTATAATTTTTTCTCATTTTTCTTTATGCATTTATTGTTTTACTTATTTTGTTATGAGACAGTCCTAAAAACACTTTAACACAAACACACAGTTTTCTGACCATTCAGTTGCCGCATTTGCTTGAAGGAACCCAGTTTATTCAAAAAAAGATTTATTAATTGATAAAAAAGTGGTTACCCAACTTCAAGATTTTATTCATTTTTTAACTTTCAGATTTTATTTTAGCATGTGGTTTTTACTACATATGCATTCTCACCACTGTGTTGTTGCTTGTCAGGCAACATGGGCAACTTCTTCGCGGTGGACTCGGTGACCGGGGACATCCTGCTCGCCAGGGAGCTGGATGTGGAGGCGACTGCGGAGTTCAACCTGATGGTGCGGGCTGTGGATGGCGGAGAGCCTCCCCTTGCTACCACGCTGCCGGTGTACATCACGGTGCTGCAGTCGGACCTCGCCCCTCCCAGGTAATGGATCATCTAGGACACCGACACAACCATTTGGCTGCAGATGCCAACTGGTGCAGGCAGTAAATGGTGGCGAGACTCCCCTCGCCTCCAAGCTGATGGTGTACATCACGGTGCTGCAGTCCGACCTCGCCCCTCCCAGGTAATGGATCATCTAGGACACCGACACAACCATTTGGCTGCAGATGCCAACTGGTGCAGGCAGTAAATGGTGGCGAGACTCCCCTCGCCTCCAAGCTGATAGTGTACATCACGGTGCTGCAGTCCGACCTCGCCCCTCCCAGGTAATGGATCATCTAGGACACCGACACAACCATTTGGCTGCAGATGCCAACTGGTGCAGGCAGTAAATGGTGGCGAGACTCCCCTCGCCTCCAAGCTGATGGTGTACATCACGGTGCTGCAGTCCGACCTCGCCCCTCCTAGGTAATGGATCATCTAGGACACCGACACAACCATTTGGCTGCAGATGCCAACTGGTGCAGGCAGTAAATGGTGGCGAGACTCCCCTCGCCTTCAAGCTAGTGGTGTACATCACGGTGCTGCAGTCCGAACTCGCCCCTCCCAGGTAATGGATCATCTATTACACCAACACAACCATTTGGCTGCAGATGCCAACTGGTGCAGGCAGTAAATGGTGGCGAGACTCCCCTCGCCTCCAAGCTGATGGTGTACATCACGGTGCTGCAGTCAGACCTCGCCCCTCCCAGGTAATGGATCATCTAGGACACCGACACAACCATTTGGCTGCAGATGCCAACTGGTGCAGGCAGTAAATGGTGGCGAGACTCCCCTCGCCTCCAAGCTGATGGTGTACATCACGGTGCTGCAGTCCGACCTCGCCCCTCCCAGGTAATGGATCATCTAGGACACCGACACAACCATTTGGCTGCAGATGCCAACTGGTGCAGGCAGTAAATGGTGGCGAGACTCCCCTCGCCTTCAAGCTAGTGGTGTACATCACGGTGCTGCAGTCCGAACTCGCCCCTCCCAGGTAATGGATCATCTAGGACACCGACACAACCATTTGGCTGCAGATGCCAACTGGTGCAAGCAGTAAATGGTGGCGAGACTCCCCTCGCCTCCAAGCTGATGGTGTACATCACGGTGCTGCAGTCCGACCTCGCCCCTCCCAGGTAATGGATCATCAAGGACACCGACACAACCATTTGGCTGCAGATGCCAACTGGTGCAGGCAGTAAATGGTGGCGAGACTCCCCTCGCCTTCAAGCTAGTGGTGTACATCACGGTGCTGCAGTCCGAACTCGCCCCTCCCAGGTAATGGATCATCTAGGACACCAACACAACCATTTGGCTGCAGATGCCAACTGGTGCAGGCAGTAAATGGTGGCGAGACTCCCCTCGCCTCCAAGCTGATGGTGTACATCACGGTGCTGCAGTCAGACCTCGCCCCTCCCAGGTAATGGATCATCTAGGACACCGACACAACCATTTGGCTGCAGATGCCAACTGGTGCAGGCAGTAAATGGTGGCGAGACACCCCTCGCCTCCAAGCTGATGGTGTACATCACGGTGCTGCAGTCAGACCTCGCCCCTCCCAGGTAATGGATCATCTAGGACACTGACACAACCAGTTGGCTGGAGGTGCCAACCTGATGGTGCGAGTGGTGGACAGCGGGGAGCCTTCTCTCGCCTTCACGCTGCCAGCTGTTGGGATTTGGAAGTTGGGTTCAGTTTCGAACCCTCAAAAAACCAACAACCTTCGGATAAAAAGGAGAACTCTATCATCATTCAGCTTCATTCATAAAAAAGTTAAGCATGAACAGTACACATATGTACACTATAGTGTTACTTTCAACTCACATAAATGTATTGCAGACTGGCTAACATGTTGTTGGAGTCTCCATGGTCTAGAATAGGACCATGTCAAAAAGATATAGTCATCACTTATGTAGTACATGAATAAAATCTAGGGATGGACGGGAATGGATTTTTAGTTCGGGACGGGACGGGACGGGAATTTTTATTTCCCATCCAATTTCGGGACGGGATCGGGACGGGATTGCTCTTCTCAACGCTATCGGGAAATATTCGTTTTGATTTTTATCTGAGTGTCGTATACAGACAAATTAATATTAAATATCAACTAGTTCTCCTTCCAACTTGTTCCACTTGTTTTTGTTTAAGTTACAATGAATGTCCTTTTGTTGAAAAAATTCAAATATATAGTTTTGATATTTAAAGGATGCAATAAGATCATGGGAAAGTATAAATTTTATTGTAACGAAATAAATTTAAGTCGAATCACTAAACACAAATAAAGGAAAAATGTTGCCCATGTCTTATTTAATACAAGTTTTGTTTAATGAAATATTAAATCTTTGGTACGAAGAATGAAAATAACATTATGTACGGTACCGGTACAAAAAAAAAAAAAAATAAATAAAAAATAAATAAAATAATTAAAACAATGGGAAAAATTGTAAATAAAACAATACTATATTACAATAAATAAAGCCTGCTCAGTATAAAAGAACAAAAAAAACACAAACTTAAATTAGAATGAATATTAACACTCAGAAAAGAAGTTATTCAACAAGCCAATGCCATTTATAAACATAAGAAATATTTTGCCATTTTTTTATATTCATTGATTTTACTGAGACAGTTTCTTCCTTGAAGAATATAAATAAGAAAATTGAACTAAGAAATAATAAACTATTAGGCATTATACTTTTATTGTTATTTAAATGAATACATTTAACTATTTTTAAGTCGAATACATCAACAAAAAAAAACTATTTTTTAGTTCGAATACGCATCAGAAAAAAAATTAAGGAGTGTATGATGAAAAAATTATAAAAATGTAAATTTAAAGCTATAAACTCTAAAATCTAATTAATATAAGCCATAGCTAAGCCGTGTTTTTCTCGTTAGCGAGATTGTCGGCCGCGATCGCCGTCCTCGTTAGAGAGATCGTCGGCCGCGATCGCCGTCCTCGTTGGAGAGATTGTCGGCCGCGATCGCCGTCCTCGTTTGCGAGATCGTCGGCCGTGATCGCCGTCCTCGTTAGCGAGATTGTCGGCCGCGATCGCCGTCCTCGTTTGCGAGATCGTCGGCCGCAATCGCCGTCCTCGTTAGCGAGATCGTCGGCCGCAATCGCCGTCCTCGTTAGCGAGATCGTCGGCCGCGATCGCCGGCCGCCGTTCGGCAGTTCCCGTCCCGATAAATTCCCGAGTATAAAAAAAATCCCGCCCGATGATCGGGACGAAAATTTCCCGAAAATTTTCCCGAAATTTCGGGACCCGTCCATCCCTAATAAAATCCCAGTTTTAGAAAGTCCAAGACAATGTGTTCTGACCCGGGGCTGTGTTCTACACTGTACTTGTATTACAGAAAACGTAGCTATTAAAATTTGCGTGCAAGATACTTACATTTTATAAAATCGTATTATTTTTATTTAAAGTTTTCAAAGATTAAAAAAATTCCACCAATAAGTTGTAAAAAAATTTGTATTACACAAAAAAAAAAAATAATAAATAAATACAAGGAAAATAACATAACATAGGGCATATGGCTAGCCTATTAGTCTTAGACTTCTTAGACATCTTAGACTTCAGTTCAAGTTCAATTCCCAGTATGGCCATTCAAATTTGTTAGTTTTGTACCTTTTTTACAAAAACAGTTTAATGTGTACATATAGTACAACTCTAAAGTCAACAACAATAGAATAAAAATAATAACATAAAAATATTTACTGACATTAAGTAGCTCAGGTTCTTCCAGACCTTCATTGTTACAACCTCGTTTGTGCACAGGTTCCCGAAGGGCTCAGTGGTGGTGGAGCTGTTAGAGACGGCCATTGTGGGCCAGGTCGTATGGCAGGCTCAGGCCCGGTCCGCCCTCACTGTCAGCTATCACATCGTCAGCGGCAACTCTCAGGACCACTTCACCATCAATCCCACCACTGGAGTCATCACTGTCAAGCACCCCCTGGACTACGAGTCAACTCCTGAGTACAACCTTACAATCTCAGCTACCAACCTGGTGAGTATTTCTTGTTGTGGTGAACATTTGAAATAATCCAACAGTAATGGTGTACCGGTAGTGCAAAAAAATAAACCAACCCAAGTAAAAAAAACCAACAAATTTGTGTTTGTTTTTGTTGGGGGTTGTATATTCTTCCTTGGCCCGGATCTCTGGAATGTGATTAATGACAGCCTCCTGGGATCCGTAATGCCAGAGGAAACCATCGTAGTTGGGTACGTCGATGACGTTGCCGCCCTTATCCCTGCACGCAACGTTTAGCTGGCCCAGCTTAAGTTGAACCAGGTCATGCGCATGGTCAATGCCTAGATATCTGATCATGGTCTTTTGCTTGCCCTAAGCAAGACGAAGATCGTGATCCTCATAAAGAAGAAAACTGACACTGTTGTCCCGTTGCAATTGGAAAGGGAAGTGTTCCAGTCAAAGCGTGCCGCCAAGTACCTTTAAGTTATGGTGGACAACAAGTTAAGCTGGAGAGACCAAATCTTCCAAACGACAAGGCTGCTAAGATTGTATCTTATCTTAGTAAGCTGATGGCCAATGTCGGGGGTCCTCGGTCCAGCAGAAGACGGTTATTGATGTCTGCAGTCCAGTCTGTGTTTCTTTAAGGGACAGAAGTGTGGGCAGACGCTCTCACCAAGGAATTCTACAGGTTGCGACTCGCTCAGGTTCAACATCCTGCACTCTGGGTTTGTTCAGCCTATCAGACGGTATCCAAACCTGCCATATTGGTGGTTGCCGGAGTCATCCCTAACAAGCTCTTGACAGGGAAGAGGAAGGAGATTTATCGGAGACAAGGCGAGATTGGCAAGGATGCTGCAAGATCCGAAGAGCGCGCCCGAACCTCCAGCAGTGGCAACACAGCTGGGAGTACGACACCCGAGGACGATGGACTGCTCGACTCATCAAGGGGGTCCAACCATGGGTGGAAAGGCGGCATGGTGAGGTAGACCCCCCCCTTCAGACCTTACACAGTTCCTGACAGGTCACGGCTATTTTAAGTATTACCTGAACCTGGTGTGCAAGACCGGTTCACTGGATTGAATCTACTGACCGGACATTCTCGACAACGCGAAACACACCTTCTTCCGCTGTCCGCTTTGGGAAAGATCCCGCCTGGAGGCCACAAGAAAACTCTGTGTTTTTCGGTGGACATGGTCTGCAAAATGTTATGGAGGATGAGGGCAACTGGGATTGTTTATCACAGGTCGTCCGGGGTATCTTCCTAGAAAAGAAAACCAAGTTGGATCGTAAAGTGGCCCAGACCCCTTGACAGAATGGCTGGATATGGAGCGAGCCCCACGTGTGTAAACCTAATTTTAGCCTGACGAAATGTGATAAAACAATTCCAGGTGAGAATTCTAGAGAGTAGAGGAGGTTTTTTAGTGGGTAACCCCGCTTTTTAAGGGAGTCCCACACTACAGGGTGACCACCTGTATGCGTAATTGCATTTTCCTGCTTCTCCTTAAAAAAACAAAACAAAAAAATTATATAATTGTATTAAATGACAATATACATACAATTTATTTAATTTATAGTAATTCTTTTAGTACCTATGAAAATAATAATGGCATATAGTAGAGTTAAGTTCAAGGTTAGACCTTCATTACTAATAAGCAGTGCATGACTGGAATTTTTATAAAACCACCACTTCTACCGCCAGGCAGGAGCCCATTCCACAGCCTCGGTCCTCGTGGACATCATGGACTGTAACGACCATGCGCCAGAGTTCCTTGCCGTGGAGTACCGAGGCCACGTATCCGAGGCAGTAGCCCCTGGCACGGCTGTCACCTCTGACCTCGGTGGGCCCTTGGTGCTACGGGCCCGCGACTGGGACTCGGCCCTGCTACACTATGATGTGCTCGACGACACAGCCACCCACAGGCTCTTCTACATCGACTCCTCCACAGGTTGGTAGGATACTACCTTTCTACATCTATCCTACATATTGCACACAAGCTGAGAAAAAATTAGGGAAAGAATCATGCTTGCCTATCAATATACCTAGAGTAGATTATTTATTTAACATTATTACATTTCTGATGTTTAAGATGGTTTTTTTTTTTTCAAAAAGTAATTTTTTGTATTTGTATCCAAATGTATATGGCCAATACAGTTATATTGGCAACCACATGTTAAACCATTTCTTGTGATTCCTATTATTCCTGTGTTGTTATTTAAACTGCTGGAAAGTAAAATTATATTGGCAAAAATTTGACACTTAAGCCTATTTATTGTCGTACGGGAATCTTGAAAGTGTTTCCCCCCAAAAAGCAATCTCTATCTCCTCCCATAGGGCTAGCCTGTCAGAATTTAAATAATAGGCAAGGAAACTTGAGCCAAAAATATGCTTAGTTTTAAAGAAGAGAGCAAAGGCAGTATGATATTCTTTTTTTTAAAACTTTAGCCAATGATTCCACTTCTTCCCATTTTTGGCCACTGAATAAACTTTTTCTCAAAATTCCCTGTCCCAAATGTTAACTGCCCTAACAACTCCGTCCTGTCAGGTGCGGTAAGGACCCTCCGCCGACTGGACTATGAGGCCACAAGCGAGGTGAGGTTCCGGGTGGCCGTGCGGGACCGAGGAAAGCCGCCGCTGTCCGCGCGGGACGTGGCCACGGTGCACATTAGAATCAAAGACACCAACGACTGTCCTCCGAGGTTCACCAGCCAGGAGTACAATGCCACGCTGCTGCTGCCCACATACAACAACGTCACCATCACGCAGGTTTGACTCTGTCCTCCGATAAACAAATGTCTGCTTGGTGACGAGCTCCAGACAAGGTGGAAGAAATGTTTGGGTTTGAAAGCAGTCTTTTGATATATATTACACCTATGACAGCATGAGTATCTATATGAATAAAGTTAAATCAAATCATCTCAGCAAAATTGAAAATTCCAGTTGTTTTGTTGAGTAAATTCAAGAATCGAGAATCAAGAATATTTTATTGTCTTTGAACACAACATGTGTAATTGACAAAGTCATGAGCCTTAATTTTATGAGCCTTGTAAATAGACATTTCAATGCAGATCTATTTATATCAAGTGTATAACAATAAATAAATTTATAAAAATAGATAATATATAACAAAAAAACATGACAGCTAGTAGGTAAAAACTAACAATAACAATAAAGGCTTTAACAGAGTAAAATAAATTAAATTAGTTAACAACATTCAAAGGAAGCACTTAAAACACTAATATCACAGTTCAAGTATTCATCTATGGATGAGTAAAAAGCAGTTTCTGTTAGCCATTTAGAAATTACTGTTTCAAATCTTTTTAAGGGCACATACCAAGCAGTTCTCAACAATTTATCAAAAAGTTTTATCTTCATTGACACATATGGCTTCCTCCGGTTTTCTCTAGCCTAATTGGAATGGCTTCAAGTTTATAATTATTCCTAGTAGGGTAACTGTGAATTTATAGGACATTGAAATTTGTAAGCATGCAATTCATGTAATAACATCTCCCAGAATGAACTAATTATCCTGATTTTGATTTCATATTCTAATTTTTGTCTGCATCTTATTTTTATTCACTTATCCTCAAATTCATTTATTCATACATTGTTTAAAGTTAATTTTTGTTAGTGTAAAATGTTTAGTTTTATAAATGAGTGAGGTCATGCATTCATTATAAGACAATTAATTATGAGACAGAAGAAGGAGTTATAAGACAGAAGTAAGAAGTTATAAGTCATTCCTCAACACTATTTCAGTAGACAACTTTAGGCCTTCATCTAGGATATAGATTTTTTTACTTGATTTAGCTTTATATGATCAAAGTTTGTCCATCAGAATCCCTCGATTCTGAATAAGTTCATAGTAACCAAAAGCCAAAAATTTACAGTCCACTTAAAACAAAAACATCAATAAAGAAAAAATACTTTTTTCTAAAGAGTGAACTTGTTGGGTTAAATTATTTGTTTTCCAGGTGTCTGCAACTGATCTAGACTCTCCCAACATCACGAAGCTGGAGTATTCCATTGTGACTGGCAATTACGAGAACATGTACACGATAGCTCCAGACTCGGGGGTCATATCTTTGATCAACAAGACCAGAGGAAGGCACAAATCCCCGCACAGACTTAAGGTGGCTGTTTCCGATGGGGTCCATACTTCCTTTGCGTAAGTTCCATCCTGTGACTAACCTTTCTTTTAGAAATCATAAATGTTCATGTTTGAATGATGTTTGGCAACAATCTAATAAAATACCACTGTCACAGCAAACCTGCATACTCACCTAATTTTTGTTTGGTTTTGTTAATTTCCCTTAAGAATAAAAAAGAAAACATATTTTTGGATTTTCTCCATGACCATTTAATCTAAATCGAAAGTTTAAAATACTAAATTGTCTGCTTTTTTATCTCTTTTAAATGGTTGAAGTTAAATTAGTTGAACTTAAAAAATTAAGGTCAAAAAGCCAAAAACCCATTTTTGGCCCTTTTTAAACCCCATAAAACCACAGATAACGTAAACCTGATAAGAACAGGGGATGTGAGCTTTTAATCCCGACAAAGAACTTATGGTAATGTTAGAAAATGTTTTTTCTAGAAGAAGCTTTTCATCAGCATTGTCCAATGTGGAAACGCTATCACACTGCCATTGTTTACATTGTTCCATTTTTCACATTTGAACTTCTTGAATGTTCGATATGCTAGATAGCCGGCATAGTATGCTTGTGAGAAGGATCCCAATGTAACTGGTTCTAGAATATTCAGGCACTCTGGTGGGTCATCTTGGAGTCCCTCGTTGCTGCTTTCATCGGTTGTTGTTTGTTCGTCACTTACCACCTTTGGGACTTCTTGTGATGGAAGTTGCTCCGCGACATCTAAAACTGGTGGACTGAATGTCAAGAACAGTATCATAGTCAGCATCATACGACATTGTTGCTGGAGGCTCAATTATATACTGCAAAGCAAACAGTTGGAGGGCACTTTGGAAGGTACTTACAGTAGGGTTCCTATTCCAGCCTCCTCGTTGTCAAATGCTTGAAAATAGGTTTTCGATCGGGTCCTGTTTCAATCTTGTTGCCATTACTTAAATAAATACGAAAATCATTACTCACCTGAGTGATGAACCCATTGAAACATTTTAAGTCCTCTAAATCTAAAACTGCTTTTAGAACATCCATTGTAGGAGCACACGGTCTTCGACATGACCAATGCGAGTAGAAATAACTTATCCTCGAACAACAAATTTTCAATAAGCACTTAATAAACTAAACGCAAACGACAACTAAATTTTCCAAGGGCTAAGCTAAAATTCACGTTAGGCACGCACGACATGGCAGGAGGAGGCGGGGAGCAGTAGTAGATGGAGTACGCCAGAACGCCAGACCAGTGGAGAGGAGGCGAGGGGAAGCGGTAACCCAGACACAGGATGGTGGTGGAGCAGCACGAGGGGTAATATCCGGTATTTGGTGTACCGTCGTCTGCTACACCGCTGCTGCCACGAAGCGGTTGGAGTACCAAATAAGCCAAATCCGCGTACCCAATTCTAACACGGCGTTGGCCATCTGTGTATACGTTATCTGTGATAAAACCCCATTCCCAAGGTCCGATCATTCTTGTTCGTGAACTCATTCAACTTTTACCATAAGAACCGTTCTTACTCTGCCAGGTTAGGATATGGAGATCAGATCTGTGGCTATAGGTGAGTGGTTCACCTGGCAAAAACCACACCTTTCAACCCTTAATCTTTTTGTTGATTTACAGTTGTTGACTTAGTACTGTACTGTATTAGACTTACAATCTTATTCAAGAAAATACCAACATTTTATTTTATCTAATATATGTGATACCTATTTTAAAGGCTGTAAATCCCCTGATCCAGATTAGTTAGTTACACATTTGCACTTTATCACCAGGTACGTGAACATCCAGTGGAGGTGGAGCGCTGAGTCGTCCCTCAGATTCACCCAACAAGTGTACGAGGCGGCGGTCGTCGAGAACTCTACCAAGGTGGTGACGGTGGCGGTGGCAACCGTGGTGGGGGCGGAGCTCAACGAGCACATTGTCTTCTCCATACTGAACCCTTCGCCGCTGTTCCACATCGGGGCAACGTCTGGGGCCATTCGCACCACGGGGACACGCTTCGACCGCGAGGAGGAGGATCACTATCAGCTTATTGTACAGGTAAATTAATAGCCTATTTGAGATATGGTGAATATGAATGAATGAGTGTAATAATTTTGATGTCCTGCGTAGGTTTGTTTTTATAAATGACGAAACTGATTCTTCTGTCACAATCATTAGCTAATACTAATTAATTAATTAATAATTAACTAATTAACACACTGTGTGCGGCCGGGCCCAATCGGGCCGGCACTCGTCGCTAGTAGGATGCGTCCAGGCCCGTTCGGGCACACTTGCCAATGCCTTTCGTATATCTTATTTTCTCCCCCGCAGCGGTTGTACATTTCTGTTGTAAAGTGCCGCATTGAGGGAGAGGACCTATAGTTCTCATTTTGTGTCAATTTGTCAATTGTCCGTTTTTTGCCATTTTCTTCGGAGTAGTGACAGTTCTTGTGTATCGCTATATTGTGTCGAGTGTGTGAATTATTGTTTCTAATCATGGAGGATGTTCCTGGGACATAACGATAGTTTATTAGATGAAACAGTCACTGTTAATAGTAGTAATCATATTACTAAGGTAGTTGAGGAGTACGCCGTGTCTGAGGGTAGCAACAATGACATATGTGTACACGTATATATGTATGTTGTGCACATGTATATACACACACACATATATATATATATATATATATATATATATATATATATACATTTATTAGTTTTATATGTATTTTAGTGTTCATTCAGAAGGCATGCCCGATTCTGCCTGATGGGGCCGTGCCCCATGGTAACCTAATTTTTTTCACTTTTTTACATAAAAATGCATTTTTTCATAATATTCTATTTATTTACCTGTAAAATAATATAAATATCGTAAAACCAAATTTCAGCATCCTAGTAACCATACCTTCAAACCTCAGCCGCATCAAACGTGTTAATCAATAGCCCAATAAACAAGGTAGCTGTGTGTCAAAAACCTTCAAAAAAGCTGTTAAACTCTTCTTGGAATTGTACACACAATACTGATAAATATTGCATATTGTAATGGCTAGAAATTAAACTCATAATTCTTTTTATTCAAAGAATTAACAAAAGCTTAAAGTGTAAAATATGCTTAAAATTCTCTAATATTGAAATAGTTACCGATTTGTCTTTGTTCTTGGGGGACCAAAAAATGTAGAAAATCTTGATGGCAGCATTGAATATTTCACTTATAATGAGGAGGAGGTTTCATAAACCCTCAAGGGGTTTCCATAGGTTGAAGTGTGGCAAGGCCAATTAAGGAAAATGCAGGGTAGAAAAAGGTGATGATGATTTTACTGTTAACATACTGTGTGCATGTATGTTGGCCCAAGGCTAACTACACAGCAGGCTGGAATGCTTGGAGAGATGATGTCACAGTTGTAAATCGACCAGCTGATCGGTGTTGCCAAAAGCCAGTAATTTACCCAAATTTTGAGATTAGTGCGGAAGATTGGTAAAAATTTGAGTATTTTGGGGGATTTCCAGGTAATCCATGATTAATTAGATATATGCTTTATTGAGACATTTTGAGTGTTTTCTATAGTTAAATTTTAATATAATTGTATTGTTTAAATTATTGATTTATATAGTAACTGATAATTATAAATATAATTTTTTCCACTCCACTACAGTTTAAGATAGATTTTTGGATTTCATCAGTAAGTTTTTCACACTTTGGACACTTGTAGTATATTTTCCTCTTTTGTTATTTATATTATGTTTTTTTTTTTTTTGTTATAAAATTTATCTGCAGGTGTCACTCTATCACTATGTCACTATTTTGAGACAGGGACCTCACATAGTGGGTATTCTAACCTGCATATTAATGAGAGATGAGTGTAGGATGATTGTGGTGCGATCTTGTAGTCTGGTGCAGAACTATAATGGACTAAGCCCCCACGCACAGGCCTTGCCCCATGCGGGGACTTTCCATTCTAATATGTTTGTAATTTTGCCTGTATTATGTATTTTATTTGAAAAATAAATAAATATTTTACTTTACATTAATCATTAGGGGAATTACATCAAAATCGGTACATTTCAGATCAGCTGGCCCATCTAGTAGTGTGATGTTTTAACGCGAGTGGTGGGTGGCATTACGGCCTGTTGTGTAGTTGGCCTTGGTTGGCCTATTGCAGGAAATCGCACTGCAGGTCGAGGAAAGAACATTTTTCACTTTATTTTTTTATGAATATTGGTTGAATTAAGATACTTGGTAAGTTAAATTAGGATGATTTAAATTTTTCATAGGAAGGATAAACAATTCTTATAAGAGGGAAAAACAAATAGTGAGAATATGTGTGTGGTTCAGGCTTTACTGTGACAGTGTACATCAACTACACCTGAGTCAGCTTATCTGTAGTTATATGTAGTCGCTAACATGTCCTTGCATGTGTCCAGGCTCGAAGTGAGGCAGGCAGCGAGGACGTGCGTGTGGCCCAGGCGCTGGTGACGGTTACAGTGTTGGATATCAATGACAACTGTCCCATGTTCCTCGGAGTGCCGTACTACGCAACAGCTCCCGTTGACGCGACCAAGGGCGATGTCATCACTAAGGCATGTGCCAGGTTTGGCCAACATTATAACTCAATACACTGTAGCTCACAATTGGTACAACACTGGATCCGGTAAAGGTGGGGAGCGTAATTAGTTGTGTTTTATGTTTTATTTTTATTCATTAGGTACAATCTTAGGTACCATTGTTAAACATCGTATAAGATGTATGTACAATCTTTTTATCACTGTCACATAAAAATTGAAAATACTACAAATCGGTAATTAGTCATTACTCCTGGGCCTCCAAATGATTCAAGCGATTCTTAAACTATGTTGTGGAAATGTTACACAACATTAAATAATATTTGTAAAACATAACAAGAATTAATTAGGTCTATGAAGTTTGCTGTTTTTTTGAGCTAGTATTATTCTTAGGCTCTCAACTCTATGGGTTGCCATATACGTTATCGAATAGCCAAAAACAGCTAGGATAGGCGATGGGATGGGGGGGGGGGTGGCCCACAAGGCATGGTGCTTTTCCAAAAACATTAGGCTTCTGACTATCCAATAAAACTGAATCGTAGTTTAAATTAATTTATTAAGTTATGTGGCGAGACTATAGTGATCTAATGGTGGAGGAATAGCATTTAAATAAAAATCTTTTAAATTCACAGCCTCATATCACAGCATGATCAATTACCAATAAGAAAACTGTGGAACTGTGGGACACCCACGCATTATATTGCGGATTAAGCTAATAGATAAAATATTGTTAGCCCAAGGGTCAGGTAAATTTAGTTACTTAGGTTAAAGGAAAACGATGTTTTGCTCAATTATAAATACCACTTACTGTGGATTTATAATATGTGATTATCATAAACTAAAAGAAAACAACATTTAATCCATACATCAATAATGAATATAGCAAATCCACACACATCATATAAAGAAATGTTAAGAAGAGTTTCGGTTGTTTTGTTTTCAAGAGGTTGGGAGATGAAGAGAATTGATTGCAACAACATTATACCACATACTTGCTCCAATTTGCTAAAATGTCAAATTTCAGTCTTATGTAGGCCTACTTAGTTGATTGACAATACAGTATAAAAAAACTTTGTGTGGGTTTTTATGTTCAAAATTTGTATGTACAGGAGAATATCCAGAATACCGCTATTCTGAAAATCAACCCATTCCAAACACATTTTGCCCAAAAAATACAGATTTTGAGTCTCCTGGGAATTCTTGGTTGTCAATATTGCACGGAATTTAGAACATTAGATGCAATTGCGCCGCTATTGAGGACACTTTCTATGGTTGGATCGCTGTCGTCAAACTTAATTGCATCATGATCGAAGATATTTTCCGACATTTAATGCAGTCTTGGGCATCGCTAGCAAACGCTTTCTGCGGACTAGTCGCCA
This sequence comes from Neoaliturus tenellus, assembly GCA_030545055.2. Lineage (NCBI taxonomy): Eukaryota > Metazoa > Arthropoda > Insecta > Hemiptera > Cicadellidae > Neoaliturus > Neoaliturus tenellus. The sequence continues at coordinate 155,164,334 of CM061531.1, forward strand.
TTGGGTGATGAGATCTTGCACCTTATTCGAGTAAATTACAATGTGATTAAACAAGCCAACATTTGATATTATTTTTGGAATCCGCCTACTCTAAAAAGTTTACTAAACTGAACAGGGGCCGGTACCGATTAGTTCGGATTAGCGGAACTCTACTGTATTAATTTGAAACAGTCTAAGTTTCCCACTGTTTAGACGTGCTGTGTGATGTGTTGTGTGTACCGGCAGGTGCATGCCATCGACCTGGACGCAGGTGAGAGTGGGGAAGTTCGCTATGAGCTGATGCGTGGCCACGGTGAGCTGTTCCGGGTAGGCCGCAAGTCCGGCGAGGTGACGCTCAAGCAACCGCTCGAGTCACAGGTGCGCGAGTACCAGCTCAGCATTGCGGCCTATGATGGAGGTGAGGTTCGCTCACATGAATGATCTATAGTTTAGGTAAGCTCTTTAAAAATTCATATTCATTATTACATCGTATCAACCCGGTTCTGGCTCTATCATATAGGTGTAGTAGGCGACCGCCTAGGGAGCAGTGGGCTGAGGGGCGCCGTTGTGGTAGAGATGGGAGCCCCCATAGGTAGTAAAAAGCGCCCGCTATCAGCAATAAAGATTTCCCGCAACGCCTCCCATTGATTGTAAAGAGCACCCTTGGTAGTTTCAAAGAGCACCCGTGATAGGCGCTACAGAGCGCCCCTATTGGCAGTGAAGAATGCTCTCAATTATGTGTAGTAAAATTAAACCTAAATATGGCTAAAAAATAAATAAATTTTGAACGGCCTAATTTTGCTGAAACGTTTTTATGTCATACCCTGATCGACCTAGCTCAGAAAAGTCGCCTTAAATCCCCTGTGGGAAACATGCCTAAAAGTGGTGGGATTGTGACATGGAGTAAGAAGTAAATCTTACATGGGTTATATTTCCAAAATATATTTACTATTATTTATTTTTATTATTATTATATTTAAATACCGGGTGTAAAAAAAGTCTGTCTGCCCCCCCCCCCCCTTTATTTTTGTTATTTGTTGAGATAAACAAATATCGTTTGGGGGGTGATAGTAAATTAACACAAAGTACCTTTTGACGTTATCAAACATTTTTAGTCTTGTGAGGGGGACGGCACACCAGGGGTCAGAAGAAAATCTTAAATGTAAGCATAGGTTGATATGTACATGAAATTAAATGTCTTAGCAGAGTACAATGCTGCAAACTAGACTTAAAATGGATGACCCGGACAGAAATGGTAGGCGTTCAAAGTTTCCATTAAAATCATATGGATAAAAATTAAAAATGCAATAACTTTCTTAATACTCAACCGTTTGACGTCTGGTTTGTGGCTAATTACTCCAAATGCAAAGACGTTTAAAATGATGTATGATGTGACAAAATCCAAAGAATATTTATGTAAGACTTCATTGGGGAACGTCCCATAGAAGATGTTTAAATTGAAACTTCCTTAGCCTCTGTCACATCATACATCATTTTAAACGCATTTGAATTTGGAGTAATTAGCCACAATCCTGATGTCAAAAGGTTGGGAGCAGGTGTCAGGTTGTCAGGCAGGTGTTGGAGCGTTATAAACATGAAAACTCCAGACAAATTGACGATAGATTAACCTCCATTCACTTAAGCTCCATAAGGCTCCACCCCACGCGTCTTCGCATTTACCATTTTCTTCTTAAGCAAGCAACATTTTAGTGATAAGCAAATGATAACATTTAGGAATATTAACTTATAAACGGCTTTATTTTTTAAAATTATTTTTATAATTATCTTTTAAAAATATTGATAACAAACATGTTACTATTTAACTAGCATTAGAGGCACACTGGCTCACAGTTCGAGAGGCAGGTTATAGAGGGGCGTGTAAGCAAATTAGTGTATTAGTTTTTTAATATTAGAGGTTTTCTGGAGGGAACGGATAAAAAGTACCAATTACAGAGGTTTTCAAAATATTGAGGTTAGAATTACAGTAGTGAGGTTTTACTGTATTTGATTAACTTTTATGGATCCTTTGCCACCCAGGCATGACCCCCTGCTCCACGGAAGTGTGGGTGCACCTGACTATCGTGGACCGCTCTCTACCGCTATTCGAGAGGCAGTTCTACACGGTGGCAGTGGCAGAGGACGTCGCGCCTCACTCCATTGTCCCTCTAACGCTCCATGCGCACACTCCCGCTGGCATGAAGCTCTACTACACCATCGTGGCTGGCAACGAGTACGAGATATTCTCCATCGATTTCAACTCAGGTAACCATCTATGATGAAGACCACAATCTAGGAACTTGAGGTTTTCAGTATGTGACATTTTTATACAAGCCTTTTCCTTCTATTGTGTCTAATACATCAATATTTGGGAACAATTGACATACAGTAGAAACCTGGATATTTTGAAATTCTCAAATTATATTTTCATCAGACTGCATCAATATCACCTGTTTTTGACCCTCATTTTTAACAATGAAAATCATGCTTGGTTACTGAAAACTTTCGGTATGACTTGCCACTGGAAGCCAATGGAAACCGGTAGCTGTGAATTGTTTGCCTAGTAATCGGTAACACAATGAATCCTACTAGGTTACTTATGGTTATGTTTTGTTTACTATGGGCAAATTAAAACATTTTTCAATTCTATAGAATTTATTGCATGGTGTAGTGTGATAAAAAATATTGTTTGTAACTCGGCCAAAAACGTTTTGCCTACTCTTGATCATTTCAAGTTCTTGACTTCATCTGGAACTTCAAACACAATCTCAAGGCCAGCAAAACACCATTTACGGCCCTTGTAATGAAATACACTATTGAATTGGAACCTTAATTTTGGTCCCTAAACCATTAAACTCATTGCATTTTGGTTAGTTAAAAATTTTTATGAGTAGAACATTTTCATGGTTTAAATTATTTGGGTTCCATTGGTTTAAACACATTTGGCTATTTATCTCAAATATGCCTGTCTAAAAATTATATTTATAATTAGGAGTGCCTATGCAGCGCAATGCATGGCATTAATTGGAATAGTGAGCCAGCTTGGAATTGGAATTTGCTTACGTACCTTTTTTTACAAAAATGCTTATAGCGGTACTAGTTTTCATTTTCAGTTTCTTAACTTTCACACATCCTTTGAAGATAAACAAATAAACCATTTGCTCCAGTTCCAGATCAATGATGAAATGCAAATGTTATAGTAACTTGGTTGGTACACTCTTACTCTTTCTTCTCTCTTTACAAATTCATCTCCAGTGTAAGAATATCTGGAAATCTTTAAAATTATTTCAAAAATATATCTGAACTGACAAATAGCAAATAGATTTTTTACCATTAATTTTTTTAATTGTTGAACAATATTTTACTGAACTCATATTGATATATTCATCTTCTTTTAAACATTTAACGTGAATCATGTAACTATAAATCATCCCCTCATTTTGACTATAAATCTTTTACCATCATGTTCTTGACCCATTTGTTGGAAAGGTGTGATCAGTGACACTCCCCACTGAGTTCCAGGACAACTTTAAAACTGGTTAACACTAGTTGTGAAGTTGACATTGGGTACATCGAAAAAAGTTGTCATAACATGTGGACTTTTGGATGTCTGCTATTACAATTTCCATTCCCTCATGATCCATTCATGTTCTAGACAGATGGAAGTTGAGGTTGTGCGGCGGGCATTGCTAAACGCTAGCTGAAGAACATGAATAGATGATCCAAAATTTTCCAGTTGGGTGGCTATTTAGTGGGTAGAGTGAACCCGCCTGTTTGAGCCTGTAAATTAGTTGTCACCAGAGCACAGCAGCTGGCCATCTGAGTGGTTATTCGACAACTGCCTGCATTCCTTTTTCTCACCTTTTGTCTTCCTTCAATATCCCATCCTTCTGGGGCTTGCGAAAAATGTCCGATAGAGGCAGATATGCTTAGTGGTTTGGCTGAGGTCTAACAACACCTCCCCACATCAGGAGTGCTGCGGGTGGGCGATCAACTGGACTTTGAGGACGCACAGCAGCACAGCCTGACGGTGCGAGCAACGGACCTCCACTCCGCCGCCTACACCGAGACACTGGTCAAGGTCAAGGTCATCGACGTAAACGACTGCTTCCCTGAGTTTCCGGACAACGTGTACCGTGTGGCTGTGTCCGAGGCGGCGGCCCCGGGCTCGTTTGTCGTCAAGGTCACTGCCACCGACAAAGACACAGGTGTGAAGTGTACACGTTAAGTTTTGTAGATTAATCTTTTTCTAGGAGGTTTATAATTAATTTCAATGAACCTTTCAGTCTCAAACCCTTAATCTGTCATGAACTATGATCCTCATAGGTACAGTATCACCCTTTCATAGCCAAAAAACAAAATTTGGTTTGTCATATGTTTTTATTTTTCAACTGGTTTCTTTAAACTTGTTTTACTAAATACTTCATTCAAATTTCCTTTAGTGTTGAGTTTTCATTTATCTATGGCATTACTTTTTAAATTTGGGTTTAAAAACTATCATTTTTATTTCATACATTTTTTTTTTATCTGTACAGCATCAATTAGTAGCATGATGACGCATGACAACTGGTCCTAAAATTATATGATTTCTCTGGAACTGGACCAACTGGATTTTACTTCAGATTCAGATTAGAAATTAACCATTATTTACATGACACAAAAACACAATAATTTTCAAATAGGAACTAACCTAATCAGTTGTAAGTTTCTATTTTGATGATAATTCTGTTGATAAGAAACTACAACTAGTTTTCACATATTACCCTCATTTTCAATTTCATTAAATAATTACTAAATACAATGATTTCAAAGGAGCAGAAATTAAGATAGTTTTGAAGATTGGGACAAGTACTACAATCACACCAAACGGCACTATTCTACTGTATATGTTTTCTATACCAGGGCCTGGAGGTGTGGTGAGGTACTCGCTGCGGAGGCCTGTCAACGGCAGCTCCGTGGCGGCAGACCTGTTCACCGTCGAGCCCGAGGACGGCTCCGTGTACCTCCGCCGCAGCCTCGACCGTGAGCTGCGCGGCTCCCATCGGCTAGAGGTGGTGGCAACGGACACTGGAGTGCCCAACCTGGCCACGTCCGTGCACGTCTGGGTCACAGGTGAACTCTCTCGTATACAGGCTCCTGCCGGAGTTCTGCAACTGCCCAGCAGCTATTGATGGTCCAAAATGGCCTAATCTATACTTATTTAATATGCTAAGGGTTTTTTTGTGTTGAGAACTCCTCCTACAATTCTCAACCGATTTTCAATTTTTTGATGTCGTTGGATAGGACTTTGTATGTAGTTGTTTCCGCCAAAAATTGATGAGAATCAGACTTAAAATAAGGGAGCTATCCACAAAATAAATTTAAAATTTCCCATTAGAATAACATTGAGATTGGTTTGAGCATTTTAAACATCTGTTAACATACAGCTGTAGTTTTTGGTGATCACTAATATTCACAATACAATTGGTTATATGTCATTGATTTAGAACTAAATGTAACTTTTGTATGTATCAAAATAAATTGCTCTATGTCAAGCAACATGTGCACTAGTCACTATTGAAATTACTTTTCTATGGATAAGTCCACTTTACGGTATTGGCAACAAACAATCTTTATTTCTATATCCCCTGATGGGAGGTAGCTATATTAGCAATTTTTTCAATAAAACTAAAATACCCAATGTGAACAAAAGTTCCTGTGGGAACCCCACCCTAGTCAAAACCTATTGAATGTTTTTCTGAAAAGAATGTGTTAAGCTAGCAATTATAAAGGGTGTTGTATTTCAAAACTTAATCTAATGATTTTAAAAATCCTTGAGAATAACATTTCTAGAAGTAAAAAACTAATTTTGTAACAGTGAAAACTCTGTAAAAATTCATTTTTAATCAGAAAATGGAGTTTACAAGTTGAATCAATTTTACAATAGTCTTATGGACTGTTATATACTGAGTGTATTTTTGTTGATCATGAAAGTCAAGTTAGCTTTATTTTGAATGTCATATCTTAAAACTTAGGTATTTAATAATCGCTTTCCAAAATTCCAGATAAATCTGTTAAGTCTTTTAAATTATTACACATTAAATAAAACCTGGTTGGTGAAGTAGCCAATGTTGCAGTGGAGGACTCCAACGACAATCCGCCGCAGTTTGCTCGGTCAATCTTCGTCTCGCAACTCTCCACCGAGGCGGTCCGAGGACAGTTTGTGGGCCGAGTGCTGGCCTTTGACCCTGACCTGGACAAACTGCAGTACAATCTGGTGACCAAGAATCTCCATCACTCGTTCGTTATGGAGCCTGACACTGGTGAGCCAACTATTGGAATGTCATGTAATTGATGGTGCTTATGATGATATAAAAGTGATACATGTTTTTGGCAGGGAAGGTTTCTTGCTGGTAAGATTTATATCCGGTGGAACCATAAATTACTTCCAAAATGAAAACTCCTGAATGACCATCCTGGCCGGCTGTCGCTTTCCATGGTGAAGACATCCTCCTCTCCACAATCAGGGCCGGCCAATCAAAAGGTGTTGATGCAATTTGCATTGCTCTGATTGGCGTAGACAATAATCCACATAGACTTAATGAACACATGTGCAAAGATGTGGGCATTGCAGACTGTCTACTGTCCACCGTTGGTGACCTGATGCAGAGTTGGTAAAAGAATCAATATAGCGTGGGACAGCAAATGACTGGGTGGACGAAAAAACATTGTTTCCAGTTTCCAAGACAGAGGTTCCAGACGGATTTTAAGAATTGGATGAGTTTTAAGTGAAGTAACAACAGAAGTTTCTGTTTCCATGTTATTTCTACAATACTAGGGACTACTAAAGAATGAAACGGATGAACAAAAAATAAGACCAATAAAAGAGACAAAACTTAATGAAATAAGAAAAATATAATATGTTAAGTATAGTATTTACCTGTATTCCTCAAACCATCGTTATAGCAAAACACGGCCATTTAACTAAAAGGCTAGTTTTAAAGCTCTCTCTAATGTTGTTGTATGTGTCCAGGTGTTCTGAGGGTTATGAAGGTGCACAAGTTCATCGGTGAGTCGCCCCTGGAGTTGAATGTCTCTGTGAGTGATGGGGTTCACACGAGCTACTGCACGATGGTGGTGGAACTGCTTCCTGCTGACCACCACCCTCCCGTCTTCCACTCACAACACTACGAGGTGAGTTTGGAAAGTCATACGTGCCTAGTGACTTAAAATATGTTTGATATTTTGGAATGTAAAATTTATCATTAAGTTATATAGAAGATTACTCGCCTACGGCTCGATGGGGGCTCCGCCCCCATGCCCCCTTAGGGGTTGCCCCAAATTTTAGAATAATTAAAAGTCAAGCATGTAATAAGTTAGTTCCACGGAAGAGATATACGTTGAAGACAGTAACAAAACGGTTTAATACACAAAATTCACAATCAATAGTAAAAAAAGCTTTGAAAAACTCCTATGAATCGGTTTTAGTACCCCTTCGTAATTAAAATTCGCTAACAAGATTTTAACTGCGAAATGATAATAATTTACGTAATATATGTAAATATTCTAGGTAAATATTTCTAGGTTATGCTGGATGTAGGGGGGACTGCAGAGAACATATGAACAAAAGAAGGGCTGTTTCATTCCTTTGATGTTGGAAAATGCCGCTTTTGAGTCAGGCCGGTGACGTAATCAATCTGTTGTCCATAAGAATAACATGTACCAGCTGATCAGGCTAGTGACGTTTTGGGTACTAATTTTTACATCGTTTTACCCGGTAATGAAACAGCCCTTGTCTATTACATTTCAGCAATTTTCCCCAGTCCTGGGGTCCACCCCCTAATTGGTTACCCCAATTCCGTAATTACTATAAAAATTACTATAAAACTCTCATGCAATGAGGCTAGTTGAGGGCTCCACTCCAATACCACTCATTGTGTTCGCTGAATAACCTACGGCTCTTCGTTTAAATCCCCTTCTTAGTTCCCCTCATTTCAATATAAAAAATAAAAATAAAAAAATTGAGAGTTGTGAAATAATACTTAACTATGTATTATTCTAGGTACGATCAGAATTGTATGTGTAAAAAAAATTGGAGATACTATTATGATAACTTATGACTGGAGTGTATTTCAGAAAGAATGGAAGTGGGGAAAAATATCTGTTTTGATGGAAGTAGGTTGTACCACAAAACAGGAAGGCAAAAGAACGATATTTGTAGTTTAATAAATATATTGGCATTCATTACAATTCCTTCATTTCAGTTTTTAATGGTGTAAAACTTTAAAATTTACCTAATTTCCTAAAATATTACTGTCAAGGCAAATAAAAAAAACTTCAAGCTTCTAAATACAATAATACAGTAGTTACTAACAAAAGTATGTTAAATAATGGTTAAAATATTAAAATTACCATACACATCAAAGGACGTATGTTTTAGCCGTAGGACCAGGTCAGTAAATAACAATCAAAGTAAAACAATCAGTTGCTTGATATAGCAATTCGTTCCGACTCACAGTCAAAAGAAGAATACGTGATATTGAAAATCATCATGATAATTTTTAAGTTTGATAATTTAATTGATATTGGTACTGTGCAAGATATGTCTATGTGCAAAGTGAAGGTTCTGAGTAAAATATTATAGTAGTTGTAAAATTACATCTACATGGGGTAAAATTCCCCGCAAAAATAAATAAACATTTAATTATGTTTAATAGTGTGGACTGGGGGGCAAAAATTCATAGAACCAAACTTGTAGTAACTTGAAAGATGTTCGCGAAGATTGCCTCAGATGTTATAATTTGGCCGCTAGAGTAGAAAAAAATAATGTCATATTTATTTTGGGTAAAAATGTTTGGTCGCTAAATTTTGAAATCAGATAGTTTTCTGGGGCAGGAAATAAAAAAGCTTTTTTTATTTTAAATGAAAATACTGTACTGCCACCTTTTTAAACTAAACATTAACTTAGTACGCACTAAAAGATAAATCAATTGTGTAATCTGCTATTTTAGTTAAAATTTTTGTTGAATTGTAAAATTTAAATTAGCATGCTATCAGGTAAAGTCAATGATGTACTTCCTAATGAGTTCATTAGAAATTAAATGCCATCCCAAATAAAGAACCAATTTTTGGGAGGACTATCGTGCAAATATGATACTGTCTTACCGGGTGTCCCATACCAACCTTGCACCTCTTTTAAAATTGTACAAAAAAAAAAAAAATAGTGCCGTTGTAGGTAAACATATTTTGCTCTGTTGATTGACACTGATTTCAATACAGAGGGGACCAGACGTTATTTTGAAGCAACTTTAAAATTTAATATTTAAAAACCCTAATCATACTGATTAAGAATAATAAATAGCATGACATTATTTTTTTTAACTGGGGGAAATTTAACATATATTATGTCTGAACATTTTACATATAACAGAACTTACCAAACATGTAAATGTCTAAGAACCTCATTTAAAATAATATGCCATCATAAAACATCAATTATCACGTGATTAGTTTTACTAAACATTTAAATACATGTTCATTAATCTCTGTTATGTTGTAAATTTAATAAAAAAAACATTTTGGACCAAACTGACAATTTTGTTGGAAACGTATTTAAAGGAGTCTAAGAGGCGGTTTGAGAGCTCGCGTTTAGCTTAATCCCGGGCGTAAATACCGGTTATAACCGGATTTTGCGCGTCAGCTTAAAAATCGGGTTCGAGAGCTCGGGTTTACGCGTGCCGCGGCGTAAAGATTCATTCATTCATTCATTCATTCAATGGGGCGGACCTAATCCCAAGGCGCGTCAGCCGCAAGGGCTTTTTGCGCTCCCCTAATGTAGTTTCAGAGCTCATCCCTGTTTAGAAACTTGATGAACTTCTGTATCCTGCAGACAAGCTCCTCTTGAGGAAGGAAAGTGCCCCTCCGTAGTCCTCCAAGGGCCCTCTCTCTAGCCTCTTCCAGCTCCCCACAGTCAAACAGCACGTGATCAGCAGTTTCTTCAGACTGCCCACACCTCCTGCATACCGGGTCACCATTGTAGAGACCCAAGCGCTGCAGGTGCTTCCTTAAAGAACAATGTCCTGTTATAAGCCCTGTTACCTGTCTAATTTGCCCCCTCTCCAGCTGCAGAATACTGGAGGCAATTTTCCGAGATGGAGAGTGAAGCATGAGCTTACTTACCCTCAATTGAGGAAGTCTGAACCAGGCCTTACGATGCTCCTCCCTCGCCCATGACATGACCGCTTGGCACGCATACTCACGAGAGACAGCACAGAAAGGCTCCGGACCAGTAAATTCTGAAGATGAAGCTGCATTGGCAAGGGCGTCCGCAGCCTCATTCCCAGGTATCCCTGTGTGACCAGGGACCCAGCAGAGCGTCACGCTGTTGCATCTACCTAGCGCAGATACTGTCGTGAAGCAGTCCCAGACGATCTTTGACCTGAACTCGCAGGAGTCCAGAGCCCTTAGAGCTGCCTGGCTGTCTGAGAAAATAGAAATGCTCCTGTCCCTGACACCTTGCACCAGGTTTACTCTAGCGCACTCCATTATCGCAGCAACCTCCGCTTGGAACACCGTGGGATGCATCCCCATAGGGAGACGAATCCCTACCCCCGCTTGCACCCCATGTACTCCAGCTCCTGTTCCTCCTCTTACCTTGGACTTATCTGTGAACCATTCCAGATCCGCAGGTGGAAGAGGGTTTCCTCCAGACAGCCAATCCTCCCTCGCTGGAAGAAGGACCCTAAATGACTTACCGAAGGCATATTTGACCGACATGTAGTCCGAGGGCATGTCCAAAACATTCCCCTGTACAGTCAGAATGATCCGAGAGTGACCCCGGAATTCTCCAGTGTCTATCCAAAGATTCTCACATTTGAGTCGATGAGCAGCTTTCCTTGCCGTGGTCTTGATGAACAGATCAATCGGCAACAAGTTGAGAAGACAGTCCAGGGAAGCCCCAGGACTGGAACTCAGGGCTCCTGTGATGAGGAGACAGGCGAGTCTTTGAACTCCCGCCAATCCCCTCACTGCCACCCCCGAGTCCATCTTGGGCCACCATACAAGCGAACCGTAGGTAATGGCAGGTCTGACCACAGAGACGTAAAGCCAGTGCATCAGTTTTGGCTTCACTCCCCATGTCCCTCCCACCAATCGCCTGCATGCCATGAGAGACCACTTACCTCGGTCTATTACCTTTTGGAGTTGTGGTCCCCATTGAAGCGTCCGGTCCAGAGTTACCCCCAGATACTTCACCTGATTCTGCAATTCTATATTAGAGCCTTGCAGTACTAAGGGGTCAATCCCTCTCAGGTTCCTCCTCCTCGTGAAAGGAACCACCACAATCTTTGAAGGATTGATTGAGAGACCTACCTCTTCGCACCAGCGTCCAACAGACCTCAGAGCCCCATTCATGAGATCCCTGACTGTGTCGTTGAACCTACCTGACACCAGAACCACTATGTCATCAGCGTATCCCTGTGCGTATACACCGCTTTCATTGAGAGTTCTGATGAGATCGTCTACCACAAGGTTCCAGAGGAGTGGAGACAAGACCCCACCCTGGGGACAACCTCGAGTTGTTCTTGCCACTATCTCCTCGTTGTTGAGTGATAGTGTTACGTTTCTATTTCTCAAGAGGGCTTCAATCCATCCCCTTGCAACCTCGTGGAAACCATGAGCTGTGGCTGCATTGATGACAGCCTGAGTCTCAGTGTTATCAAAGGCACCTTGAATGTCTAGGAAGGCCCCAAGTGCAACTTCCTTACACCCTAGCGACTTTTCGATCCTACTTACCAGCTGATGTAGGGCAGACTCACATGATCTTCCTGGTAAGTAGGCGTGTTGGCGTTCGTGGAGCGGGTGAGCCCTAAGCGCCGTTTACCCCATATACCTTGATACCAGCTTCTCCAGAGTCTTCAGCAGAAAAGAAGACAATGAAATTGGACGGAAGGACTTCGGATCCGTATACCTAGCCTTACCAGGTTTTGGAATGAAGACTATCCGAGAGCTGCTCCAGACTGCTGGAATATGTCCCAGGGCCAAACTGGCCCTAAACAATACCGTCAGAACTGGTAGCAAAAACTCCAATCCCTTTTGAAGAAAGACGGGCCTCACCTGATCAGGTCCCGGTGACTTGTAGGGGTTTAGAGTGTTGACTGCCCAGCGTATCCGACTGTGAGTAACGATGCGACCCGCCACCCTCCATCGAGTGAAGTTGGCCCGCCGCACATTCGCACTCACCTCATCAGTTGGCCGGGTGATTATACTCCCTGGAAAGTGTGTGCTTGCCATGATTTCAAGCACATCCCTGGGATTATGAACCATGATGCCATCCGGACCCTCAAGAGATCCAAGACAAGAGGGCCTATCTTTCGATAAGATCTTGTGGATCCTCAAAGTCTCACAGATGCCTTCGAGATCACTGCAGAAGTTTCTCCAAGAGAGCCTCTTTGCTCTCCTGACTGCAATGTTGTACTGAGTGAGCAATCTGTGATAAGCGTCCCAGCAGTTACTTAGCTTCGCCCGTTTGAATAGAGCCCTTACCCTTTTCCTTAGGCTTCCAAGTTCCGAATTCCACCACCCAGACTTACCCTGTCGTCCCGCCGACAGTGGACAGCAGTCCTCGAATGAGGACACAATGTCCCCGCGCAGGCGATCCGCAGCCAAGTCAAGATGATTTGTGTCTCTGACGCAGGAGTACAGAGGACCTGAATCCTCTATTCTCTTCTGCAGAACAGTCTTGTATTTCGCCCAGTCCGTCCTTTTGGGATTTCTGAACGTGTTCTTTTCAGGTGAAAAGTTTCCTACCATAAATTTTATGTGTCTGTGATCAGAGAGAGATGGCTCCTGAGACACATGCCAATCAGCGATCTCAGCCCTCATCCCCTCTGTATACAATGTGAGGTCAATTACCGATTGTCCGACTCGACTGACAAAGGTCGGTTCCGACCCCACATTGGCGATCATGAGTCCATTGGAGACTAGATAATCTAACAGTATATTACCTTTATTATCGTTCCTCCTGCAGCCCCATGCCGTGTTGTGTGCGTTGGTGTCACATCCCAGCAAGAGGTCGGTACCAGAACCGATCGCATGATCGATCAGCCTCCGGACTTCCTCCTGCGGGGGTTGTGTGATGTCCATTGGCATGTAGACAGAGGCCAACAGTAGGTGTCTTCCAGAAGACTGGCACGTAGTCCTGACCGTAGTGACGTCCCTGGAACAGAATTCCAGAACCGGCACGCACTTGATCCCATTACAGGCCCAAATGCAGGTTCTGGGGTTATTGACATGACCAGAAATGGTCCGCCCTCTAGGGGCCCCCAAGCCTGAAATCATGTTGTTCCTGACCCAGGAACAATCAAGTCAGACTTTGTACTGGATCAGTACAAAGTCGACCATCCCTCTGGAGATGGTCTCGCATAGTACCGCCGTGGCGGCTTTACTATGCTGGATGTTCGCCTGGAGGACCCGGATCATCAGGGGGAGCCCCAGAGAGAACCCTGAGCTGCACCCTGTTCAGACCCAGGAAGATCCTCCAGCCTTGGTCCCTCAGTGTCTTGGCCGAACCGCCGTCAACCACAAGCACGAGAGTCTGGCTATCCTCCTCTCTCCTGCAGCTGATGACCCGCCAATCCACCGTAGAGACTCCTGGGTTTTGCCTGCTGACACAGTCAAAAATTTCCTTTGGCTCCTTCTTGGCGAGAATCCAATCGGTCCGAAGAAGAACCTTGGTGACACGTAGGAGATCCTTGTAATCCCCCACAATGACACCAGGCCCCCCCTCCCCGATCGGACCCAAACCAGGAACCACTTCAAGAAGCCAGGTCCGGGTGACCTCGCTACCACAAGTGATGACAAGAGCACCCTTCTCTGGATATGTCCTCAGGATCTGCTGCGGAGTGGTGGCTGAAATCACCTTCTCGAACAACATCTCCTGCAGAGTCCTCAACTGCCCCTCGGTGAACCTGGAATCAGGATAATCAACGGGAGCGATTGCCATTTTCCAGCTGGTGAGCTGGTCCTTGAAAGTCAGCTGATTGTCCGCAGAGGCTGCAGCTCCTGACGCCCCCGGCGGCACATCCCATCTCCTGGGTCGCTTCGGGGTCTGTCGCTGCTGCTGCCTCTCCTGCTCTGCAACAACCAGATTAGTATTTCGTCGCAAGGGAGAGATCCCAGAGCCCTGCTGGTCTTGTGCAGGGCTAGGAGACCCGTCCTCCCTCTTCCTTTTCGCGTTTTTCTTGGGAAGACCTTTTGTCTTTCGCCATTCCACGTAGGGCAGCCACGTGCCCTCAGCCTCCTTCCTAGCCTTGATCAGCTTCCTAGCTTCGCTTTTCCGCTGCCTCGACTTGAAGGAGTCCTGCTTGTCATCGGTTCCTGGAACAGATGTATTAGTTTCCTGAACCTCCATGCCGAGGTCGTGCGTTTCCGCCTCCTCAGCCCGGGGGTCCAGGGTACATTTGTCGACACTGAAACTCGAGGGGGATGCACCGTCCGAAACGGATCGGTGTGCCCACTCGAGCATGTCGAGAGAACTCTGGTCGGTGTGGGCGGTCTCAGCGAGGGAACTCCCGACCGAAGTCTCCGCTCCCTCAGCTGTGTGCCCCCCACCAAAACGAAGTTTCGAGATGTCAATACCAGCAGACAAGTTGCCCTCCCCAGAATCCACGGGCTTGCCCTCCACAAGGGAGGGGTGGGATTCACGCCGAGGCGTTGACCCACCTGGGGTAGATTCCATTTGTTGTCCTTCTGCCATGTTTTGAAGTCTGAAACAGACATAATTAGCAGTGTGACGACCGTTCCGTGCTCCTTGCACTCCGCCCGTCAGTAGAACCCCAGAACCGCTGCACACATACCAGAACTGGGTTGGCAGTGCAGCAGCCGTACCGCGACCCTCTCGCTCCGCCTGCCGCTGAAGTGGACGCTGAGCCGTTCCGATGTGCCTCACCTCCGCCCCAGGTCCTTACCAGAGTCGCTGCTCCCCGACTCTGGGGCTGTTTATCGACCGCCAAGTCTAGATCCGCCGCCTTTAGCTAGGGCAGTGGCACCCCGTGCAGGCTGTGATACCCATCACAGTGCAGTTGCCCGAAGCAACTGACTCACAGCGGTCTTGGGGAAAAGGTCCGCCGCCCCTCTAATGAGAGCCGACCCCCGATCCCCCTGAGGGGCTTGCGCTTACCTCTCGCCACCAACAGGCGTAAAGATAACTTCGAGCTAAATATGGGAGGGATAAACTGCGGCTGAACTATTCGGGTTTGAGAGACATGGTTTAGGTAATCCGGGCGTAAAAGATAATCTTTGTGGGTTTGAGAGTCCGAGTTGTAGCGCAAATAAGATAAACTCGAGTATGAAAGGAGCGATTTTGGGCGGCAACTTAGACCTGCCAGGGGGCAGGTCTAACTGGAGCGTAACTTTATTATTACGTATTTCATGTTTGCTATTATCACTGAATTGATAATAATGCTATATTTAAGTTAACCGTGACATTCTAAAACATATTTACGTCAAAAAATTCATATTTTTGTTTTTATTTCGTCTTTATTTTTGCCCGTGATTACGTTTAGGCTATTCAAGCTACTGTACTATGAAATAAAAAAAATTATAAATGAATTCCGACAAAAAAGTGTTCCGAATATAAAGTTTTTGCTTAGGCCTATATACGGTAAATTAATATGGTAAACGATAAATGCTATTTAATTTTTGGCGGATTTGTCCAGTTTAGTGATTGAATTTATGAAAAACTTGTTGCAAATTAATCAAGTATAAACATTAAACAATATTCATACAGTTTAAAGTTACAACACAACGTATTATCCATAAACCTGTGAAAATAAAAATATGGTTTGTAGGTTGGCACACGTATAGATAACTTGGAATAACTTGGCCCTTAATGGCCATTACAGGTCAAACAATTGGAGTGGAGTGACGGACAAAACTTAATAACTTCCACAAAGAATATTTTCTCAGGACTCAGGTTGTTTTGATTTTGTTTTGATTTGATTTCCTGTACCTAAACATGTAATTCCCCAAAATCTTAATGCCAGCAAAATAGGTAATATTTTACGTCTTATATTTTTAGGTCTGTAATCCGTTAAATAAAATTATATATGGAGGGGAAAATGAAATAAATGTGGGTCGAATTCGAATTATACAGAATATCCTAATTCAATAAACTTCCAAAACGCCCAAAAAATCATCACAAATGTTATCCTCAACTGAATCACGAGCACTTCCTAAATGCAAGACAATGTTTTCCTTCGACAGGTGCGGGAAGACGCCACAACAACTACATTTCACTGATAACGAACGTGAACTGCATGGGGGGCCATTTACTCGACGTAAAGTTTTTCTAAATCCTTAGTTGTATTTTTGCTGCTTATACCGGAATTAAGTTATCCTCCTAATTATGTATAACACATAAACATTTTATATAAAGTATTTAAATGTAGAGGGGTTTTGTCCTTATGCGTTGTCAATGTCTATGGCGCATAAACATATTGTGAAGCTTTAAATTTAATGCCAGATAATTTTATTTATTATACCAAGTATACGACCATTAACACCGGCACAGCGGAAATAGCAAAGAGCTTTTATAAGAACTATATAGATCAACAGCTGTTGAGAGAATGTTTGATTTCCTTCAATACAGATTCGATTCAGGTAACAAATAATACAATAAATTATTAATTTGTGGTGTTCAAGTAACAATATAGTTTTTCATACATTGTTGTAAACCACCCCACCACCTCACCGTATCGCCAATTCCATGGTTTGGGGTGGGCGAGACGGCCTTGTAGACAGCCAGGCGCCGGGGTTCCGGCTGGCCGTTGCCAACCTTCCGGCACAGATTCCCTGCGATTCCCTGCCCTTCAACCGCCAGCCAGAGTTGCGCGCGAACAAGGATAAACTCGAGCGGAAGAAGTTACGCGCGAGCTCTCAAACCCAATTTTTTACTCCTGACTAAGTTAACCCGCGCTTAGAGATATTCCCGGACTACCTAGGCGCGAGCTCTCAAACCGCCTCTAAGACATTTTTGTGCCGAGACATTTTTGCATAAAATCTAAATTTCAACATCAAATATTCAATAAACTGCTAAAATTACGCGTACAAGATCAAATTGTAAAGTTTTCTTAAAAACCGTGTAAAACTAAAAAAAATTATTTAAAGTGAGAGTTTGTATTTGACATCAGTGACTTCCGGTCTGGAGAGGTAATTTCAGATACACCCTGTACATTGAAATTACTCTCGGTGTGAATAGACCGCTTTTCCTATAAAGGCACAATTGGTTAATGTTATAAAATTTCTTAAAAAGTGTTTCGGTAATCCGCGACTTCCAGTATGTTGGCAATTTTCTCAGTAATACAGGTCGGTAAGTTTAGTTCTCGCTTGGGAATCACTCTGTAGTAAGTGATATAGAGGAGATCTACTTTACTGACATTTGACGAATTTCTGATACCCCGATGAGTGAGTGAGTGAGTGAGTGAGTGAGTGAGTTAGTTACACATTCGGGAGTATATAATTTAGATTCAAAACTCAGACAAGACAAGGAGGGTAAAAGTTGATTGTATCTTTTAGCACTAGAACGTATTCTGGGCAGATTTAAAAATAGTTTTCAGTGTCATCTCACTTCATATCCATCTATTTCTATAGGGATTTTCATTATGAGTCACTGCAAAAGGGAGGACAAAACCAACAGAGGATTTACTCACTGATATTATTATTTTACTAGGGTGCCCGTGCCCAAATTGGGCATTTTGTAATATTTCTTCCTGTTTTAGAGAAACTCACCTACGGTACAATTTGAAGGAATTATATGACTTTAAACCCACAGTGATTATAAAGTTAAGGGGGGGGGGGGGGTGCAAAAGTCTGAAACGAAATGACCTTTTCAATCACCATTCGCACATGCAGTAGATCATAAGGTTTAAATGACACCGCAATATTAAAAATCAGTTAAGTCAGTCAAGAGAAGAAGGGATGTAACAGATGAAACCCTTATTAAATCAAGGAGATAGATTTGCCTTGCATTTTGCCTTGTAGTTCCTGCAGATTATTTATTATACCCCGAATACATTTCACTAAAGTCTGTGTTTTAGGGGTCCATTTACAGTCGTGTACGTAAAAACCTAAATTATTTATAAATATTTACACACTGTATAAGAACTTTTCTTATTCCACTGTCACTCACCTAATATGTGGAAAACTTTATTTTTTTTTTAACATTTTGTTTAGGGGTATTGTAAACTACAGGATGAACCTTTTCCAGGTGACCTTGCCAGAGAACATGGCAGAGCCGAGTTTCCTGCTGCTAGTCACCGCGGAGGACCCCAGGGAGGGAGGGGGGGAGGGGGTGGCACAGGCCGAGCTCACTTACTCCCTTCCCTCAGACAAACACGCAGAGATAGTCAGCATCGACCCCTACACTGGTAATACTAGAAACTCTATGAAGATAGTATTTTTAAATTACAGTGGAACCTCTACTAACAGTCATCCTTGCACCCTTAGGACCAAGACTACAGTACACTCTCGTTCATCGGACTCGGCGACATCGGAACTCCGCTTCATCGGAACTGAAAATCTGGATATTATTAATTTTTTTTTCTTACGAAATAAATAATTTTTCCGTTTTAGCGCCTTCAATTTCCATTCGTTCTATCGGCACAACAGTGAAGTATCACATTTTGCATCAAACGTCATCAGGCGTTTTCCATAATGTGTACCCATCGATGTGATTTACGAGGCCGTGGAGTATTCGCACAAAAATAGAAAGAGGAAGGGGCAGGAAGTGAACATCTGGTTCGACCGCTTCCCAAACTGTCATTCAGTCTGTCTCGCGTCGCGACTGCACCTGTGTTACGTGGAAGTCAGTTGACTGCTGGAATATGAGAATAAAAATTTTGGATCTTTATTTCCTGCGTTGTTTTTATTCCTATCTGTTCATTGTTACCATGTTCAAAGTTTGAGTGCCTTATTTTCATAAAACCTCTTGTGTTATCTTAAAAACAAGAGTGAATACAATCACGATAGTTCACCGTACGGGCGGAAATGATGACTCACGACGGACTCCGCTTCATCGGAATTTTTTGACATCCGAACCGGCCGTCCGCCACATTAGTTCCGATGAACGAGAGTGTACTGTATTAAGGAACGGGACGGTTAAGTGAACAGACGGATAAAAGAAAATATGGGTATGACGGATAAAGAAAAGATAAACCTGTACATTAAGCAGGTTTTAAAGGTTTTGGAATAAATTTAACCCTGTGCAAGTGAGCAATAATACATAACTATTTGAACTCGTGGTCATTGACACTACATTCAATAAAATAGAACATATTCTTTTAGCATGGTTTCATTCAGGTCACATTAAAAGTATCAAAATTTATGTAGTGATGGAATACAGAAAGTGACAGAAAAAAGAGTGACAGTTAATTTAGGTTCTATTATTGTAAGTGTTTAACAATAAAACCTTTCACATTTGTATTTTGGTCACCAATCTCTGAAGAATAATGATTTTGATTTCTAGTAAAAATATCACACAAAAATCTTGTGATTAGCAAATCAGAGTTCAAAATTAGGATCAAAATATCAAAATTAAATCCTAAAACTAAAAAAAGCATCAAAAAAGATCCCTCCATACCTTAAATACTCACATATTTAAAATGTAATCAGTAGTTTTTTATTTCATTTACAATCCGGCCTTTCTGTTCTCAGGCATGCTGAGGAGCCGCAAAGCTCTGGACCGAGAGCGTCGCTCCTTGTACGACATCCTCGTAGTTGCTGTGGACGAGACCGGCCACGCAGGGTTCACCACCGTCAGGCTCAGTGTGTCCGATGTCAATGACAACGCACCGCGCTTCGCTCTGCAGCAGTATGCAGCATGCGTACCGAGCAACCTCACTGCTGGCTCTGCTTTCCTCAGGGTAACATTTCTTTCTCAGCCTCAGCTGTACCTCTTTGACCCTGACCAAATTTCATAAAGTTTGGACCTATTGCAAGAAAGTAGATGTGTAATTATAGTAGATACTCAATTTTCTAAAGTTTTATCATTTACTTTTTTTTTGCGTAATGAATACGCAAATGCCTCTCTACCACAAAAACTGGAAAGAAATACCCTTTGTGGAATCATACCAACACTTGCATGTATGGTTAAACATTTTTGAAACTTATCTCAATAGAATCAGCTCATACAATTTGAACCTAGCAACTAACAAAATGTGATTTGCCATCAAGTTTAAAAGACATGTGCAGCCTTTTCCCCTCCCACTTCATTTGTTCAGACATAGTTTGGTCGTTTGTGAAGAATCTATCAAGCAAAGTAGAAGTGAGGCATATCATTGTGTTACAGTCATCTCAGAGTGGAAATTCACATTATGAAATGAGTTCCCCATCATTCTAACCAAAAGCTGTTGTTGAAATGAATATTCCTGAAGTTGACCTTTCTGGCATAATTTAGGAAGAATTGGAACATTCTTTTACATGAAAATGCCATTAGTTATAGCGTTTTAAGTATATATTATCGACTATAGTATAAAATATTGTATATACATTTGTAATCGATGGACTCAGAAACCAATGGACCATTTGCATGAAACTCAATATGGAGAGGGTTTGTAAGCCTTATTAGTTTTTGTATATCCCTCATATAAGGACTAAACCTCAGGACCGCCATAAACGTACAAAAGTCAAGGTTTTTTTTTTTACTAATAATAGGTTACATACCTCGTCTTACAGTTCAAATGTATCGTAGCAAATTACGACATGTTTCGCCGCTACTGCGGCATCTTCAGGTAATCCTATACTCTTATACGAGCAATGTTTGCTTGTTTGTTTGCTTGCACAATTATCTCAAAAACGGCTCTGACGATTTCCTTCAAATTTTGGAATATGGGGGTTTTGGCCACCAGAAATCGATTGGAGCTGGTCCCATAGCTGGGAAAAATCCGGTTTTCGCGC
Source organism: Neoaliturus tenellus (assembly GCA_030545055.2). Lineage (NCBI taxonomy): Eukaryota > Metazoa > Arthropoda > Insecta > Hemiptera > Cicadellidae > Neoaliturus > Neoaliturus tenellus. Next base: position 155,185,241 of record CM061531.1, read on the forward strand.
TAGAGCCCTTCAAAGATCCCATGTTATCCTTATGGAAATTTTTTAACTGAACAAAAATCAGCTGATAACTGTAGATAAAATAAACCAATGTGTTACATCTTTAACCTGTGGTTTTAGGAAAATCATACCAATGTGCAGCAAACCTTCCGCCTGGCGAGTGAGCGGAGCGAACGAGCTTTGTGTGAGAAACGAAAGTAATAATTTTACCGAGCTTAAGCTCGGTCCCCCTGGTATCCTATACTCTTATACGAGCAATGTTTGCTTGTTTGCTTGTTTGCTTGCTTGCACAATTATCTCAAAAACGGCTCCGACGATTTCCTTCAAATTTTGGAATAAACTTAGTTTTACCTTAAAAATACGATTGAGATGGGTCTCGCCCCCAGGGAAAATCTAATTTTGCTAAAAATTAAAGTTTAAAATTACAAAATTTTAACATTGGGCTTATGGGTTGCCATGTTGGCAACGAATTAACAACATATAAACAAGAAAAAGTACATTCAGAACTTTATATCACCTGTTCCTTCTTTTCCTATACTTTCACACTTTAAAGTAATGAATGAATTCAAACAGATGATAATTGACAAAATCTGAAACAAGATCTCTTTAATATACTAGCATAAACATTTGATTTTAGTGTAACTGTATTTTAAAGTAACTATAATATTTTATCTACTTCTAGAGAATATCATGCAAATAAAAAAAATTAAAGATGGCTGCCACTCATTCTGATATTTAAATTTACTAATATTTCACCGAGCAACGCTCGGTCCTCCTGGTACTATACTCTTATACGAGCAATGTTTGCTTGTTTGCTTGCTTGCACAATTATCTCAAAAACGGCTCCGACGATTTCCTTCAAATTTTGGAATAAACTTAGTTTTACCTTAAAAATACGATTGAGATGGGTCTCGCCCCCAGGGAAAATCTAATTTTGCTAAAAATTAAAGTTTAAAATTACAAAATTTTAACATTGGGCTTATGGGTTGCCATGTTGGCAACGAATTAACAACATATAAACAAGAAGTACATTCAGAACTTCAAAAAGAAATGTAACAGCTGTTTATGTACTGCATATTAAATGTCAATAAAGTTTATTCTGATATTTAAATTCACTAATATTTCACCGAGCAACGCTCGGTCCTCCTGGTACTCACAAAAATGCATCATCCAAAAAGGAGTCGTTAATAAGTTAAAATTGACGAATACAACACAGTCACAATAAATAAATAGTACATATACGGGCTCTAGTACATATAAATAGTACATATACGTTTTTTTTTTAGTTTTTGATCTGAGTTTTTTATGAACACAGCATAAAAGTGTTTCTTTGTAATTAATTCTACAAACATCTGTTCTCATTTTAAGTATTAGGGGAATTTATCATTAAAAGTATTGAGAGAAGATATTTAATTAAAAACTAGTGGATATTATAAACTTGCAGCAAATGAGCATAGTAAACGAGCTAAACCTGATGGCGAGTTCACCTGAAGGGCAAAAAAATTTTTCAGGTTGGCAATGCAAAACATGACGTATAGCTGCTAGTCGAGTATAATTTTAAGAAATCTCCTGAATTTTCGCCAGTTGTGTTTAAAATGGTGTTGCACAACTCATTGTATTTTCTTGTTTACAAGTTTGGGCTGAAAGAACACTTAATGTGCATAAAATGAAATTAATAGTTCATAATTTATAGTAGGTAGTATTTTATGCAATGGTTGCACAGTATTATGCATGCCTTTAAACCACGAGTGAGATGTAAGTTAGTATGATATTTAGAACACTCCATTCGCTCATGTTAGAACTTACATCTCATTATCGTGGCTTAAAAACTGAATATAATCATAGTATGCACTACTTTATATAAGGTGAACTTAAATTTGGTAAAGCATTTTAAATCTAAAATAATAAATGAGTCGACATATCAAAAAATTTGCGTAACCCAACGCCGCTTGAAATAATTCTCATAAAATCACATAATCACATAATAAATCATACTCGAGGTAAGGCACTTAAAAAAAAAAAAAAAAAAAAAAAAAAAAACAAAAACAAAAACAAAAACATTAACAATCAGCAAATGTGCAAATTTCTAACAGTGAAGGGGTTAACACAACCATCCTTGTAAATACATTATTGATAAGTACCAGGGGGACCGAGCTTAAGCTCGGTAAAATTATTACTTTCGTTTCTCACACAAAGCTCGTTCGCTCCGCTCACTCGCCAGGCGGAAGGTTTGCTGCACATTGGTATGATTTTCCTAAAACCACAGGTTAAAGATGTAACACATTGGTTTATTTTATCTACAGTTATCAGCTGATTTTTGTTCAGTTAAAAAATTTCCATAAGGATAACATGGGATCTTTGAAGGGCTCTAGCGCGAAAACCGGATTTTTCCCAGCTATGGGACCAGCTCCAATCGATTTCTGGTGGCCAAAACCCCCATATTCCAAAATTTGAAGGAAATCGTCGGAGCCGTTTTTGAGATAATTGTGCAAGCAAACAAACAAGCAAACATTGCTCGTATAAGAGTATAGGATTTTTCAAAATCGTGCTGTTGACCCCGATTAAATTGACCTTACCAGCCTCACCCTGTGTAATGATTTTTATCAAATGCCGAGCTCTCATTGGTCTAGAACTTGCGTTGTAAGGTAACTCTTGTAACATAATGTTCTCGTCATGCAACTGGTTTCTACTTAATTCAATAATGTATCTATTTATGCTGTTACTTTTAATATCATTATTGGTGCTTACTGTAACGGTCGTAGATAAGTACTGTTAACGTGTTATTTGTTGCAGGTGAGAGCAACGGACGCAGACAAAGGCCCCGCAGCTCAGCTGACCTACACACTTCACAGTCAGTCACACAGTCACGTTCACCAACTGTTCTCTGTAAACCCTGCCACTGGAACTCTCTACCTGGAACAGTCCGTCCTCTCCCTCGGTCAGTGTTATCTTCTGCTTGGACTCCACAAATAATTTATTTCAACCCTTCTGGTGCTGGACAGTTTTACAATGAGAAATGTGATGTTTCAGAGGGTCGTTCGTATGATTTCTTTGTGCGAGCAACGGACAGAGGAACACCTCCACTCCACTCTGACGTTCCAGTCAGCCTCTACATTATGGAGGCTGAGGAGGAGCCCCCAGTCTTCCAGAGGACTGACGAGAGCATCTTGGTATCTGAAGATTCAAGGATAGGTGTGTATATGATCATGTGCAAATACCATATCATTAAATAAATCATTCGAGCATACGTTCGAGCTAGACTGAAAAGAAGATCACTGGTTTGTTACTTTACTCCAGCCATTACAAAGTGTGAATCTATAAGATTTCCCATATTGAGATTTTACAGCTTTTAATTTTTTGTTACAATTAATTCAAATTAATTCAAAGGTACTCTGGTTGATTAATAGTTGTAAAGTATGTTAACCTACTAAGTATAATGTTTACTAAACAATTGAAAATAAATAAAAACTCATGCTTTGACTTTCCCTATTACAAAATCAAATTCCTTATCACAAATCCTTAGGTACTCTCTGGATGCAAAGACAATCATTATAAATAGAAGATCCCATAAAAGCAATAGCAATTGAATTATAAATTGAGGAGCTCTGGATATTAAGTGAGACACTTCAAATGTCATTAGTTTTATCAGTGTATAGCAGATAATCACAAATCAAGCTTATATATTATAGGATAACTTATGAAGTTATAAAACACCCATAAAATCCTGAGAAGTTTTCTGAATTTCTTTTGGAGGATAAAGACTAAATTGAATGTACAATATGAGATGGTACATTCACCAGTAAAATGAGTCATCTCTCACCCATCAGTTTTTATTGAGAAAAAGATTATTGCAGTCTATGTAGTACAACAACAATTGTTTTGTATTAAGGGTTATTTAATGTTTCCCATTCAAAATTTATTTAATTAGCACCTAATGGACTATATACAAAATAAAATATGGTTTTACCATATGTAAATAGACCACAATCTTTAACACGTTGGCTACCGAACGTCACACATATGTGACGTAATGTTAAAAGAAAACCTTAAATATAGACCAGCGTCACATATATGTGTCGCTCAAGGTGTTTCCAGTTTACCGACGACACATATATGGGACGCTCAGGTCAAATCCAGTGTACCGACGACACATATATGGGACGCAGTCACCGTTCAGTTAAATGACTCGCCACGCCCATTTGGTCCACTGAATCGACCTAAAACCTGTTTATCGGTCTATAGGAATGTGTGACACACATGTGAGTCGCTTGGTCTCTGGGTAGGACCTCAATTTGATTTTTTTACAGATTTTCAAAGTTGGCCATATGGTCTGCTCACATGCTGCCATTAGTGTTTGTTTACTAAACATTCCAGATGGCGTTTTTTATTGCGTGACACATTGTCCTGTATATTTTAGTATTTTTTAGTGTAGTAAAACTATTTTTCATTTATTTCCCAGTCATCCAACTCATGACACATATGTGAGACAGTCGGTCTATAGCAAACAAACATAATACAAAATATTACTATAGACCAACGTCACACATATGTGCCGCAATAAAAATGCTAAAAGAGTACTAAAATAAATTATTTTACCAACTTTTATGAGCACATATATATGTTACACATCAAATTATATTAAAATAGTGAAACGAAATTTTTGGTCTCTGGGTGAATGTTAGTCACAATGACTCGGTCTGTGGTGAGAGATCGAGTACTAGGATCGGTCTGTTGGGAAGTCCCGCCGACCCGAATTTCCTACCGTCGGTAGCCAACGTGTTAACAGGCAACTTAACCCATATATTTTCTTTTCTTTTTGAATGCTAGTGGCATGTAATGATATTACATACATAGACTCTTTTAGGAAAGCACTCAAAATTCTTTAACTTGGAATTTCCAGAGCTTAAAATACATACTAAACATAAATATAAAGTAACAAAAATTTTATAATTGACACAAACACAACAGCACTCTTTCCAAAGTTCTCTCAGGTACTTGTGGAATCCAAATCTGATTGTTTTCTATTTCTTAATCAAAATATTGGTTTTTACCACTGCCGTGTGATTCCTCAGGTACCAACATCACTCAGCTGGTTCTGACCACCGCAGACCCTGTTGACTATCAGCTGCTGGACATGGACTCTCCGTTCTCCGTCACTCCCGACACCGGTGTTGTGTACCTCTCTGCACCTCTCGATCGCGAACTCGCCTTTTCCCATGTGGTCGGGGTGTTGGCTCAGTCCCGCACCAATCCCCACCTTCGCACTCTCACGTCCGTCAATGTTGTCATATTGGATGCTAACGACAATCCTCCCATCTTTCATTCAAAGATCTATCGCTCAGCACTTGCAGAAGATGTGCCGATTGGGACTCCTGTCATGCAAGGTAGTAGTCTTATTCGTATGTGTTTGGTGAAGCCAATAAAAACGTTGTTAAAAGTAGACTCATTTATTATAACTACAGAAAATAAGGTTAAAACCCTTAAAGACTGCACATAGTGCCCAGAACAATGAGTATTTAGTTGAATACTCACTCACTCATGGTTGAGATCGGGGCCTACGAAAACTAACGGACCTGCATACTTCTCCCCACCACTGTAGCCACGTGACTAGATGCGGTCGGTTTACAAAAAATTCTCATAAGATAACATTGTGAAAACTTGACATCCCTCCCTGTTTTTCATCTCCTAGTAATTAGATCATAGGTTATTCAACAAGACATATATGTGTATATATTCTAATTTAGATAAAATAAGCAACAAAATCATTCCATCACTGTACAATTAACTGCTACAGAGGGGCAAGGGGTTGTTCACTGTAGACACCTTCACTGGCTGGGTGTCTACTGCTGGTGTGTTGGCAACAGTGTAATATATGGTTGTAGAGGTTGTATGGTTGTCGAGGCCTCGTCGATATGGTTGTAGAGGGCTTGGAAGCAAAGAAGCCCACCTTAGGTGTGTTCCTAGACCTTTCAAAAGCCTTTGATTGCGTTGACCACAGCTTGCTTCTCAGTAAACTGGAGTCGCATGGGATCCGGGGCATGCCACACCAGTGGCTCAGATCGTTCCTGTCTGACCGCTCACAAACCGTCCAAATTTCGAGTCAGGTCTCCGGTTTAAAAGAGCTGAGATATGGCGTTCAATACTCAGTCCTCTTCTTTTCCTGATTTATGTGAACGACATTGGATCATCGCTACGACACGGGCGACTCGTGAAGTATGCCGATGACACGACTCTCGTGATCAGTGGAAACACAAAAAATGAACTCGAAATCCAAACTTTTCAGGAACTCAACATGTGTCTTCAAAACTTCAATAAAATCAATCTCAAAGCCAATTCATCAAAGTCAAATTTCATCAATTTTCGTCTTCGCCCCACTGAAACTGAATGTTGTCCAGAAGTTATGCTGGATGACAAATCGATCGATGAAGTCTACTCCACAAAGTTCCTTGGAATTTACCTCGATCGAGGGCTGACATGGAACACCCACATAGAATCCGTTTGTTCAAAATTGTCTTCTGGGATTTTTGCTTTGAGAAAGCTGTCCAAATACTGCCCAAAACAAGTTTTGTTGACGGCGTATTACGGACTTATTTACCCCCATCTTTCTTATGGAGTAGCACTCTGGGGAACAAGTTCAAAAACTGAGTTTACAAGATTATTCAGACTCCAGAAAAAGGCAGTCCGAATAATTTCAAAATTAAAAAAAAGAGAGTCGTGCAAACCCGCGTTCAAAGAGCTGCAACTGTTGACATTACCCTGTCTCTACATCCTGGAAACAGTAACATACTGTATGTCCAAATGTGCCCTATCAAGGGGCCGAGACATCCATGACCACAACACCAGAGGCAGGGATAACCTCCGAATTGGACGTCACAGAACGGAAGTGTTCGAACACTTGCCTTCCCAAGCTGGCGTCCAGTTGATCAACAAGTTGCCAGGCTCCTTCAAAACCACACTAATGCCCAAGGCATTTAAAACTCGCCTAAAACATTTTCTTGCCTCATGGGCGTTCTACGATGTGGGCGAGTTCTTGGCTCATGATTGCTGGGAGACACCAACTTGAAAAAACACACCCCTTGCAAAATTAAAGCCCGGTGCCTGAGAGAGGTGTTATATCATTGGCGAATGAATGGAAATTGAACGAATGTATCTCTGTATGTTTGAATGGATGAGTGAAAGCAAAATTGTATATTATTTTTATATTTTAATTGAACCATATGACTTTTGCAATACAATTCCTGTAATTGTCAACTGCAATAAAATGATTATTATTATTATTATTATTATTATATGTTTGTGTTGTTGGTAACAGTGGAGGCGGAGGATGCAGATGAGGGGAGGAATGCTGAAGTGTACTACCTGCTAGAGGGAGGCGAGGGTTTGTTCACTGTAGACACCTTCACTGGCTGGGTGTCTACTGCTGGCGTGTTGGACAGAGAGACCTCTCCGTCGTACAACCTGACTTTGGTGGCCATGGACAATGGATCTCCATCATTCAACAGCTCTGTGTCTCTAGTTGTGGATCTCGTCGACTGTAACGACAATCCTCCTGTGTTCTCTCAGGAAGTTTACACCATCTCTGGTGAGTTCTTTTATATTGGTAACTGCTTCTACAGCCTTTCCGAGTACCTGGATCACGACATCCCAGTTTTTAAAGTTGTATTTTCTCTTTTTCATGAATACAAGCAGTTTGTTAAAATTTTTTTTGTATTTGTATTACTTTTATTTAAGTGTTTGTCAGTATCTCCCAGATGGTGAATCACATGTACATAGATTAGGAATAGAAATAAGGAATTGTCATTGACAAGTCTACAGCCCAGGTAAACACTGCATGTAAGGGCGTGATTAGACACTGTACATAAATAAATAAATATAATATTTGTTCAAAATTTTGTAATCGAATGCTGAGTATTTCATCATGGTGAGCAAACTTTTAAAAGGTTACTGATTCAACCTTTTGCAAATTCAATCAAAATATTTTGAAGCCTAAAACTTTTAATTTTGTTTTCTTTTGTCATATGTATTTGCATGTAATTAGATATATATATATATTTTTTTTTGAAGTTGAATAAATCCTTAAAGTTTTATGAAAAAAATACCAGAACTATGATTAAGTTTTTTTCAGAATGATAAAATTTGTACTAACTTGAAAGAAATAAAACATGTAATTATATTTGTTTTAATGGAAACTGGAATCTAGCAACTAGAAATGAAAATTCAAACACTTCATTCCATAACTTACAAAGTTTGTGTATGTCTAAAACTTGATGACCATTGACCATCTTTTGTCCATTCTTAAAAGGGTACTTGTAAATAAATCATCTTAAACTTGAATGTAAAATTTATGGGTGTTGGTTTACAATACCCACAATTTTTTTTATTTTGTAATTAATTTGTTTGAAGTTTTTATTCTTTTCCTACTCATGCCATTTATAAAATTCATTTTATTGCATTACTGTAAATTCAAAATCCCCTCCCTGGATGTTCTAACTTTATGGTTTTTATTTAAGGCATTGAGAGACATTGGAGAGTCGTCCAACCTCCCTGGTGTTCAAAGATTAATTTTATACATTTTTTGCCAAAGCCAAAAAGCAAGGAGCTCCCCACCTACTGCAGGTATTGTTGCAGTGGTGGAGGACCAGCGGGAGGGGGGCGAGGTGGCTCGGCTCGAGGTCACTGACCTGGACACTGACTCCCACCTCAAGTTCCACATCACGGAGGGCGACCCCGCCCTACAGTTTGCGATGGACGACGCAGCCCCCGGGGTCATGTACCTGCGGCGGAGACTTGACCGAGAGACCCGTGACGGATACAAGCTCACCGTCTTGGCCACGGACAACAAGTACTTAGCCTTCGCCACAGTCGTGGTCAATGTACTGGATGTCAACGGTGAGAGTTTAACATTAAAGATTTGTTGTGTCAGTTAATTTTGTGTGCCAAGTCTGAATTTTCAAATGGCAGATGTGGGTTGCAATGGGAGTTACAATGGGTGGTAGAGAGCACTAGTAGTAATAAAAATATTTTTTTAAATTCAGAGCCTCCTAATTATCTCTGGTTGGGATTTGTTACATAGTTAAAAAACTTATTTACACTAACTCGTCCACCACTTACACAACGTTACAACCCACACGGCCACAATAAGCAATTCTTCGTTCATTGGTCTATTTGGTATATTAAATTAAACTAAGTGCATTAAAAAATTTATAGAAAACTACCTCTGTTTATATGCATGCAATTCCATAATCACTTCTCAGTTACTTTGGGACCAATGACCAAAAATAAAATTACCAATGCACTAGGGGCTATAGTTTCAAATATTAAAGTTTGAGGACAGCCGAAACAAGTGGTAATTTTTATTTACATCTCAGTATGTGAAAACTATAACGTTAAATATGAGCAATGGGTAAGAACATTTTTTATCCTTAGTTTCTCAAAGTATGTACAAATTAGTAAGTAACGTTTCAGATGAGAGGTCGGAGTGTGCCCAGAACCGCTACTTTGTGACCCTGGCGGAGAACGTGGTTCCTGGGACGTTCGTGTTGACCGTGGCCGTAGAGGACCGAGATGTCGAGCCCAACGTCACTTTCCACCTTGCGGGTGACGGGGCCGACCACTTCTACCTGCACAGGGAGAAAGGTAACAAACACAACACTGCAAAAAAAAGAAGAAAAAAAAACAGATATATATATATATATATATATATATATATATATATATATATATATATATATATATATATATATATATATATATATATATATATAGCTGGATTAATGTATTGTTAGGAATTGTTGAATTTACCTATAACATAATATGTAGTTTAACTGGTTGTAGTTTTTAAAATCACTATCATAGAATGGTAAAATCTGAAACAAATCCATTGATAATATGGAATTTTAAAGCAATTTTCCATGCGAAGGATATGGTAATTCTTTTTACTGGTGTTTTATGGGGCTTGCATAAGCCATACCCACTAAACCCACACTTTTCTAGGCTTTGTTCACCCGTAACAGTTTGTCATATTATTTTGGGAAGCTCCTATTTTAGATCACTGGGGTTGGGCCCTTTCGATTTTAAGAAAACAAGGATATATCCTTGTTTTCTCTTTTTAGACTCCGCTTTTATTGGTGGTTTGCCGCTCAGCTTTTTTAGTCTTATTTAGTAGCAAGCAAAGCAACCCGGCATTCAGCATTGGCGTTAAAGCAACATTGAATTAATGTCTGGTTTTCACTCTCTTAGTGAAGAATGTGAATCAATAAGGAGAAAGTATGGTCACATTGTCATGGGCACAAAAACTATTGCGGTGTCAGTTTGTTAAAATATGTCAGGAGGATGAAGACAAGTATCATATTGTTATTATAGGTTTTTGGTAAGACCATAACATGCACTTATAAAGATTACTTAAACTTGAACACACACTGGATTGTCACACTAGGGAGATTGTCAGTTTGATCCATGAAGGTGTATTGAATTTAGACGTGTTTCAATGAAATGTGACAAAGGCAATAAGATAAGATTTAAGAAATTGGTTAAGAAAATTTGAAGACTTATCACTTTTAATTGTTAAAAGTTACTCTACATGTTTCTTGAATTTCAACCTAAATGTTCCAGGAGAGCTCAAGACCAGCAAGCAGCTGGACAGAGAGATCGTGCCCCAGTACTGGCTGCAGGTGTTGGTACAGGACATGGGCGTGCCGGAGTGGACCTGCGTCTCCCACTTGCATATTACGATCAGTGACGTGAACGACAATGCTCCCATGTTCCAACAGACGGGACAGCAGGTAGCCGTCAGCGAAGACTCAACGGTGGGAACCTTCGTCACCAAATTGACAGCCCTCGACCCAGACAGAGGTGAGTAGTACAGTTCATTCTCGTTCAGTCTGCTTGGCAGCATCAAAATGCCCTTCATCCTGTGATCTGAATGTTTTAATAACAAAATATCAATTTTGATATTTCAGCACCCTCAGTTATTACTTGTTTCTTTGTTATGCCCGAATAACAAAATTACTATTTTGTTACTGTTATGCTCGCAGTAAAAAAAGGATAAACTGAAAGCAATTAAAAGAATTGGTGCCTCAGAATTGGGGAAGACGATTGCTGTTGAACGTGGAGTGCAGTTCTTTACTCAGATAATTTTAATTTTATTCATTACAAGTTTACATGTTTTATTTTATGATCTTTGGAATAATTCATGAATATAGCCATAATTGGCCATTGCAAGAACAACAAAAATGACTCAGCTTTAATTTTTTGACATCTGTACTGGCGATCTGTCAGAGAAGTTTGGATAAACGGGAGTGCACTATAATTTTTTAATCAATGTTTTTGAACTAAGGGGGTTTTAAAAATTAAGGTGGCAAATTGTTGATTGGTAAAGGATTGCCTTGTACCAGTTCATTATAATTATTAGTTTTAATATTTAAACCTTAATTACAATTTAAAAAATATGACGTTTACTTATTTATTTAATTTGTATCTGTGCATTAACAAGATAAAATATTTTTAAGTACACACATTTATCTATTTGAAATTTATAGAAGCACAGTGAAGGAAAATGTAATCATGGAGGTTAAAAAAATCTAGGCTACTATTTATCCAATGTCACTATAAAATACTCCTACGGCACCAAACGCCACTGTCTTAGAATATAATAATGACAATGTTGAATATAAATTTTTTCATTGGGTGCAGGAGTGAACCGCAAGATCCGCTACTACCTGGTCAACTCCGGGGAGAGCCACTTTGAGGTGGACAAGGACACGGCCATCGTGCGACTAGCCAAGCCTCTGGACCGGGAGCTGCAGTCGCTCTTCACGCTGATCGTCAAGGCCGTGGACTCCGGTCAGTCTATCATCGAAACTCAGTTCTGACAAAATTGTTGGCAATCGGAATTGGTATAGTTTAACACATAAAAACACTGATCCTTGAAAGTTAGGTTCTATTTATCAGCTTGATCAGCTTCAACATCAGTCCACATCAAGGTGTGTCCTGTGTAAGATTATAAAAGTTTTGATTTGTGTTTGAATTAGCCGAACTAAGTTCTCATAGTAATGAAATATTTGTCTGATTTTGCTGGTTAAAATTGAGTTCAGTATGTTTGATTTTTATCAGTCAAAGCTAGTTTTTAATATGATAGATTTAAAATTCATATAACTTTGCGTAGCTTACCTAAATTTCCACCATGAAAAAACATATTATTTTAATCTGTTCCCTCACAGTGTAGCCACATTTTTATTTTCTAGGAATGCCCCAACTGTGGACACTGACAACTCTACAGGTAGTTGTACTCGATGTCAATGATAACCCTCCGGAGTTTGTCTCCCGACTGTACTCTGTGGCTGTGCCAGAGAACACGTCTGTAGCCACGGAGGTGACGAGGGTCGAAGCCATCTCCAAAGACACTGGAGTCAATGCACAGGTCATCTACACCATCATTGAGGGGAATGAGCTCGGCCGCTTCGACCTTCACCCCGTCTCAGGTGAGAGGATAAGTTGTCAGATCATAGGATAAAATAAAAATACCCCCTGTCGCAGCAGACCTGCGTACTAGGGTGGAATAAAGTTATAGGGCAAAAAAAATTATAAACCGTAAAACTTTCTAATAGCATTCAAAACTTGCGTCTTTATATCACAAACAACACTGTAAAATTTCACTTGCTTATATTTGTATCTTGAGGTGCCGCAATAGCGTTAAAAATTAAGTTTTTCATTCTAAATCAAATTTTTCTCATAAATTAAAATAAAGATTTCTGCACATTCGGTTTTGTTCATATATTTTTATTAACAGTTAAAACAGATTTCTTTGGAAGAAAAAGGAAAATTATAAAGGATTAGTAGTGCTAAATATGTATTTTTATAATTGCTATCTTTATGAGTTTTACAATAACGTCAAATAAATTAGAATTTAATATAAAGATCTGAATAGAAAATTTACCTTACAAAACTAAATAATATATTTAACTGAAAATGATGCTCAATAATAGCTTTTAAATTACAACATTTAAAACTAAACTATGGAGGAATACTAATAGTAACCTAATATATTTATAGTGATTTTAGACAGGGAAAAGAATAGCATACAACAAAAAATTTCCTATATTCTTCTATATTTTATAAATTCATCAAAGAAAATTAGTCATAACATAAATATAACTTAATTGGTTTCAATTTAGCTCAGTACTTTTTACTTTATTCTGTTAGAAACATTTCTTAGCAACTTAATGTTTTTTTTTTTTTTTCTGAAATTTAGACATCATATTTTGTGATTTAATTCTTTTGTTAACAAATTAGTCTCTTTCTGCAGGACACCAGACACTTAAATATGACTCTGTTACAAGTTTTATTACCCTTTCCACCTGTTGAGTGTGGCAGGGAAAACGAGTAAAGTCAGTGACTGAATTTGGCAACCATGTTCTCTTGCCTTATTAATATACTCTTTTAAAGCCTCGTCACTTAGGTGTTAGGTCACCGGGGGCTATGTGATTGTTAAGTCCAACTAATTAATCATATCAATAAAATCAATAAATTCTGCCTGAAAATTTTTATTGGGGACTACAAATTTTCTTACACCATTTACATTTGCAGGTTTTGCCTTCAGAAGTCTGCCAAGCCCGAGCTCTCTTTTAAGAGTTTTCTCTTATCACATAACATACTGAGAAGCATATTTGCAGGATGAGCATTGTAACTATTTCTTTGAATAAGTGGATCAATTATTTTTTTATGCTTTTAACAAAGGTAAATTGAGAATTTGATCATAGACTCCATTTATGTTTGGAAAACCATCACTTATACATGATGGTTTGAGTTTAATATGAAACCAGATGGGGGTACACACTTTAACGACATACTCTGTTAAGGTTTTTAAAGGTTGTTAGATGGATTCTCTATTTCAACATATAACCAAAGTATACGACTTGCTAAGGTGAGCCATTGTGAACGGACCAGTTTCAGGATTTTCTTAAGGAGAAGGCCTTGAAAACATCCACTACTTGAGATCACAGTGCACATTTGAAGTAATTATTTTTTGTCTTATTTTTTATTTCAAGATCAGGAAGGTCCTGTTTTATAGGAGGAAATGTAGCCACTGGAAGATCATTACATTTTTCAAGCTGCTTTTCAATTTCACCTCCATATTCATTGGGGCCAGCTCTTGTTTTCCCATCTAAGATGGCACAAAGGCAATTAATTGCCATGAAACAAACTGTAGTGGCCAAGCAAGTGTTTTTTTCCAATAAAGCAAGTACATTATTATTAACTCTTATCCTGTGTTTGTGGCCGTTAGATCCCATCATGTTGAGAGTCTGCAGTAACAGCCGCCTTGAATTTTTTCCCCTATAAGACTAATGTTAAATTTCAAACATTTGCTTTGCCTCCAATATTGGTCAAAAATATTCATCTTTATACCATTAAAAAAAGTTTAATACCTAGGCCCCTGTTAAATCAAATTTATTATATTATAGATTGTCTGATTAAAACAACAAGTATTCTTTAAATTTTTGTTTGAATATGGACGTACTTTTTCAATGATATACAATCTATTACAATCTCATAAATAGCTCTATAATTGTGATTTTTATTTCATAGGGCCCTACATATGAAAATGCTTTTTATAATGACAGAAATATTATTCTTTTTCGGCCGATATTAAAGGAATGGCAGATATTTGATCATTATTCTTATAAGAATAACAATCTAAGGCCAATACTGCAGACTCTTGAGAGGGTTGTATCTATAAAAAATACAATAATTATTTTCTGTGTAATTTGACTCATAACAGTTTTATTTACTTATTAATTGTTTAATAAAAACGTATCCAAAATTATGTATGATTTTAAAGTCATTCTTTTTTAGCTATAAAAGTTATGAAATATCCTCAAATTTGAATGAAAATACATATTTTCTACAATTTTGTGGCACCTCTAAATATATTATTAATTGAACCAAATTCAAACAGTGTCTTGTAAAAGGCATTATGCTACTTTTTTATCACTATTACAACTAAAAATCACAACTAAAATATTTTTTCAGGCTATAAAAGCAATTTTCAAAAATGGTAAAATTTTCATAAAAATACATATTTTAACAGCTTTGCGGCACCTCATAAAATATTCATATTTAAACGAAATTTTAACATTGTCTTTTCAAAGGCATTAGACAACTTTTAATCACTATTACATTTTAAAATTCAAAAATATAATTTTTCATTCCACCCTACTGCGTACTCAGCAAATTTTGTCATACTTTGTTGAAGTCATGGAAATAATAAAATTCGACATAATATTGGATTTGCATCACAATTGTCACTTTTTGACGAAGAAAATTTTATACTACTCATAAGCCATTAGATATAAGACTTTTACACATATACAATAATACATGAACAATAATACATTTTTAAAGATAATTATTTTTTAAATACAATTCTTTTTGAAGTATCATAAACGGTTCTTGAGTTATGACTATTTTTCTTAGCAATGGAGGGCCGCCACCGTCCGCCATATTGCCCCCCTCCCCCCTGTAATGTAGGTCACGTCCGGGGATGACGACATACCTTGTTGTGTTTACTATAGTGGCTATAGCAATAATCAGAAACAATATTGCGTTAGGCTTTCCATGCATACTCAACCCCCTTAAGATCCTGGTCTATACTGTTCTACTGAACTACTGAAACTCGAAGTAACAAGAAAAATTTACAAGAAAAAGTGATAATTTTAGATTTTTTTTGTAAGCTAAGAGAAATATGTTATGGTAAGTTCATTCATCGCTCTGGATAAATAAAGGTATAGAGAGAGGAGAGAGAGAGAAAGAAAAGTCCCTCTAAAATTTAACCTTAAATTTGTGATATAGTCTTTATTTGGCTCTTGAATAAACAACTAAGTTCATTTTTTATTTTCCATCCATATAACAACCGCAATTACAAAAATTAGTCTATGTCTAACTTTGAGTATTTGTTAAATATTTATGTTTTCCTTTGGCATCCTATTTTTGTCCAGTGCAATTAGAAAATATTTTAAAATCAAAATGTGATTGTTAACCATAAAAAATTTGTTAAAATTTTAAAATTAATTTAATTCCATTTACATTTACACATGACAACATTATTGGACACTGTTGTATAGATTGCTTTTTGGAGAGTTTCATTTACTTTTGGAATTGGCAAAGTTTAACACATAAAAACACCGATCCTTGAAAGTTAGGTTCCAGCAATGTTTAGTCTCGATCAGCTTCAACATCAGTCCACATCAAGGTGTGTCCTGTGTAAGATTAGAAAAGTTTTGATTTGTGTTTGAATTAGCTGAACTAAGTTCTCATTGTAATGAAATATTTGTCTGATTTTGCTGGCTAAAATTGAGTTCAGAATGTTTGATCTTGAGGTAAAAATTAATTTGGTTTTTATTAATTGGTTTGAAACATGGGGAGAGAGAGTTTTCCAAATGTCCTATTTGTTGCTGCAGGAGTGCTCTCCCTTGCACAAGCCCTCGACTTTGAGCTTGCCAGGTCCTACGTGCTGTCAGTCCTAGCTACAGACCAAGGCGTACCCCCCCTCAGCAGCCAGACCACAGTCAACATCACGGTCCTCGACGTCAACGACAACCCCCCAGTGTTCGGCCAGAACACGTACTCTGTCCAGGTGTTGGAGGATGTGGCGGTCGGTGAGATCATCCTCAAGGTAAAATTTGAAATATGGGCTTTGACTATATACACTAACGTGAATAGACTTCTCATAGCATATGCGTGTTTGTAACCTATTGACGGTGGTGCGATCTTTTGCGGCATACATGAAGTACAAGTGACATATGATAGATAAATCAGTATTACCACCCTTCTCAACCAAGGATGAAACATTTTAGAACTGAGAGTTATGTTTATGTTTTGGTAAAAAGTGTTTTTGCAGCACTGTAAATCCAGCTGAATAATAACAACATCGATAGCAGCGACTCTGGCATCGAAACTTCCACAACTTCCACAACGAAACTTCCAAATTTTTGCCTCAAACTAAATGCATTGGATGAGAGGTCTATTCATGTTAGTAAACATAGTCAATGATATGGGTAATGTAATTGGTAAATGGAACTCTCCAAAAAACAATCTATACAACAGTGTCCAATAATGTTATCATGTGTAAATGTAAATGGAATTAAATTTTTTTTTAAATAAAATTAATTACATCCACCCTTTACAACTTAATTCCGTTGTTTAAAGTTTGACATTCATCTTAAATAAAGAAAAGTTTATTCAAAATTTACTTTTTTTACACACTGTAAACTTCCAATTGACAAAGAATACAGAACAAAAAATTTTGATGTTATATTCAAAGCCTCGACACCTAATCAATATTACTCTCCAAATTCCCGCCAAAGGTGTCAAATCAGTAATCAATGTGATACTGCAGTTTCAAATCTTTATGATTCATCTTCAGTCACTAATTAGTGACAGATTCGAAACTGCAGTATCACATTGATTACTGATTTGACACCTTTGGCGGGAATTTGGTGAGTAATACGGTAGTAATAAAAACTTTTGATGCTTAAAATTTTACATTGTAGAGATGGATACTCTTTGGATCCTGAGATTTTCTCATAGTTTACAAAGTGTAAGCAGGATGGACTTCAAGCTATCATGTTTCAATGTCATCTTACACATAAAAATCCAGGTGGCAGCGCTGGCCTGCCCTTTCCCAGTATGAACATAAATTATTTTCTAAAATTTACCATCAAATGATTAAAAACGGTAACAGTAAAGAATTTTTTATTCTTTAGCTTTATGTGGCATTTATGGTATTTTAGAATCTATTTAGACTTAAATGGGAGTTGAAATTTAAACTGTGCTTATAAGTAGATTAGGAAACAAAAACCAGGAATATGCAACTAAATCAGTTAAATATTCTGCTCGGTCGTGGGTCAAAACAACTCTTTAAGACTAAATTTGTGTTTAGAAAACATTTGATATCTTGCAGAATTGACAAACCTATCACCTAGTTCATCAAAAATAGCTAATCTCTAAAAAAAAAAAAAAAAAAAAAAAAAAAAAATGCTTTGGACTATCACATAAAAAACAATTACCAATATTTTTTAGATGTAATATATTTCATGCTTTATTTTTAAATATGTGTCTAACAATAAATATTCTGCCCCACCTAAGTATATCATATAAATACTTCTACAGGTTTAGTTTGATGTATCCTAGACATGATTTGCTGAGCTCTGACTCTGGTTGACGGAGGTGTGTTGTGTATCGCAGGTGGACGCAGTGGACGCAGACAGTGGTGCTAACGCTTGTGTCGGATACAGCCTGGAGTCGGGCGACCCGCACCACCAGTTCAGCCTGGACCTCAACACCGGCGAACTCTCCCTAGCCAAGGCACTGGACAGGGAAACTGTGAGTGTACTGTTGTGTTGTTTTAAACCTGATCTTCTTGCATTGTTGAGCCTCTAAAGCTGTCAGGAAACAAGATCATTAGAGGTTGTTTTCACTGTTGTCTAATGTCAGATACTTTTATATGTTCCAAGTTTTAAGATATAGACCTCTTTTTTCTTAATTGTGTTTTGTGTACAATACCATGGTTTGACGTCTTAATTCATTTAACTTAGGTCTTATTATATAAAAAGGTCACCATTTCAATGAAGGTATTGAGGTATTAAACCTAATTTATTACCGATGTTGTTTTTTACTATGTTAACACCTCTGTTAATATTAGAATATTTAAAATATTTTTTCATCAGTGCAGCAGAATCACTAATAATTATAACCCACGGAAACCAGAATTGTGAGGGGTTTGTAACTAGACAAATGGAATTTTGTTATGAACTTTATGCAGTAAATAATCTGGAAGAAATTAGTGAAAAAAATAGACTAGTGTTAAAGATATGCAACTCACAGGGGATTTCTGGTTTGAGTTTTTGCATGTACAACTGGCAACACAGTTATATATAAGAACGAATGGTAATTGACATTGCATCTAGTTCATGATAATGGTGCATACACATTCAGAACGACATCAATTACAACATATTAAAAGTAGCAAAATCTGTATTTAAATGATGTAATGCTTATGCATTAATGACAATTTAAAGAGTGATATGGTTATCGAGGTTTTGCTTTACAGGTTTTTAGAGTTAGGTTTACTGTCAATCCCAGACAAACACTGTCAATCCCAAACACTGTCTAGGGGTGTCAATCCCAGACCAAAATTCGGATCTTGGGATTTCAGGATTGACAATAAACCTCTATTCTAATAGCTAGGTTAATTTATTTAAAAATTTACAGCTTTTGTTTGTAATACATTTCTAGTGGGCAATCTCGTTTCTGCCATACCTCAAGTTTCTCCAATGTATGTACCATTTACCTATTTCCTTGGAAAGCCAATATTTTTTGGAATTTAACCATATTTCCTTGAATGACAAATAAATCCACATTGTATCAAGTTTTTCTTAGTAACACTGATTGAGATACTAGTAATCCATATCAAATGCCCTTCTTTATTACTACTTCAGCTATTTAATAAATAAATGAACTAACTATCTGAATAAAAAATCTCTGATAATGAAGCCAACCGTGGGGAAGGAAGTGGGCCAGAAGTACGTAGAACCAATAAATTACCCTTACCACTAGAAATCAACCAAAGAAATTCAACAAGATCAAATGACTTTTAAGAGAGAGAGACTTTATTTGAAACACCGATGCACTCTGTGGTGCGTATTTTAAGGTGAGTATGACTGAAGAGGTCATACTCACTGGAGGGGTATGACTGAAGGGGGTGAGTATCAAACTCACTTTTGATGATTGTGATGGATCAGATGAGGTGTAGCTTTGTTACTGACAAATATCAGCAGTTTCATTTGTCAGGATCATTAATTAAAAGCCCAATGACCAAAGGCAGCTGAGATATGAATTATGTCAAATGAGCTGTGTAAAATGCGACAAATATGAAAATTTTTGAAATTAGAACATGTTGAGTTGCATATATAGTTAGTTTGTAAAACAATTTTTTTTAAGTTTTAGTTATAGTTATAAGCACCAAAAACTTCAAAAACCATAGAAATAGTAGCCTAAATCTTGCTAGTCCCGGGGTTGAAGGTAAAAAAATCCCATGATTTTCAGTTATCCAAAATTGCTTGGGATCCCGAATAATGGGATTGACACCCCTTACTCCCAATAGGGTTGATTTCGGACCGAGATGCCATTTATAATTGAGCTTTTATTTAATGAAGCTATCTATCAACAGGTCGACATTAGATGGTAACAAGATCAGGGTGTGAATTGTTTCCTATAAAAATGTTTTTATCATTCTGCACGAATTCAGCCTGTTTTTTGTTCTCTCAATAGTACCAAAACCTATTCTTTCTTGTCCTAGGACTGAAAAATCATCTGGAGAATTTTTTAGGTCCTGGTACTGATAAGTCAGCTGTTATATAAGTAGGTATATTAATATTCATTCATTAATGTTGAGGAACAGAATTTTGAAATTCATACGTTATAAAGAGCATTGTTTGTAAATAACAGAAATGTAAACACTGCATAATACTTACTTTGTAAATATAACCTTGAAAATTAGTAGTTTTCATCACTAGGAGCAAAAATGGGTCTTTTTGGTGCGTAATCGTGTTTTAAAAACGAGGCGCAGCCGAGTTTTTAAAAACGATTAAGCATCAAAAAGACACTTTTGCTCCGAGTGATGAACAACGTTTTTTATCATAATGCGAAATTACACGTTTGATCATTAAAAACTATAAAGATGTATTTTCGAGGTTATATTTACAAAGTTAGTAATATGCAGTGTTTACATTTATGTTATTTACAAACAATGCTCTTAATAACATTTGAATTTCAAAATTCTGCTCCTCAACATTAATAAATGAATAATAATATACATAGCAAACAGCTGACTTTTCAGTACTAGGACCTAAAAAATTCTCCAGATGATTTTTCAGTCCTAGGACAATAAAGAATCGGTTTTGGTACAGTTGAGAGAACAAAAAACAGGCTGATTTCGTGCAGAATGATAAAAACAACTTTATAGTTAACATTTTTAACTACTAAAAGTATAATTTCGCGTCATGATAAAAAACGTTGTTCATCACTCGGAGCAAAAGTGTCTTTTTGATGCTTAAACGTTTTTAAAAACTCGGCTGCGCCTCGTTTTTAAAACACGATTGCGCACGAAAAAGACCCACTTTTGCTCCTAGTGATGAAAACTACTATAAAAACATTTTTTTATTAAAAATTTTTTTAATATAAACATTTTAGACAATAAGTTAGTAA
Organism: Neoaliturus tenellus; assembly: GCA_030545055.2. Classification (NCBI taxonomy): domain Eukaryota; kingdom Metazoa; phylum Arthropoda; class Insecta; order Hemiptera; family Cicadellidae; genus Neoaliturus; species Neoaliturus tenellus. The sequence goes on from CM061531.1 coordinate 155,206,499, forward strand.
AGTGGTATTTTTAGCACCAATCACTTGCATGGATGTTGTGCAGACACCGGAGTATATGTTGACTGTCCGAGCCACAGACTTGGGTTCACCTGCTCTCAGCTCGTCCGTTCTCGTCCGAGTTGTGGTGTTGGATGTCAACGACAATGCCCCCTCACTCACTCATGATAACTACACATTCTTCGTCCAGGTAAAGGGTTTAATAGGTTTAAATTCATTCAAAAGGTTTTATTGAGTGTTATGCAGATTTTACTTTAGATTTTGATAGCAACATTTTTTTAATGTACAATTTTGGTTAAAACTAAAACAGAAATAATTTTTAGTTTCAGGACTACTTAACTGATTTTTAAATCAAATCCCCTCTCCTCCTCTCACACTGCAATGTTGTCATTTGTGGTTATGTTTACACGGTGTCAAATAGAATATCACTGTGGATGAATTTGGCAACAATGCCTCAACTCTCATTGGACTATTTTCGTGAACCTTACAATAGTAATTTTACATGAAGTGTGTATTTGAAAAACAAAGTAAGAGATTAAATTTTTTGTCCTCGACTAGCAACAAACATTGGCAATAACTAATTCTGTTATCTTTTTACAGAAAAAATTTTCTTACAATACTGTTTAAGATTTAATGAATTTTTCAGATGATTAACTTGAAAGAACCTTCTGTTGCGTTTAGACTTCTTTGCACTAAACTTACCCAAAAACTCCCGCAGGAGGACAAGGTGGGTGGTTGGCCGGTGGGCCAGTTGGTTGTGACGGACGCCGACACATTCCCCAACGGAGCTCCGTTCTCCTACACCATCCTGTCCGGCAATACGGAGCAGGAATTCCGAGTACACTCGGATGGAACTCTGTACACCGCCACCAGGCTGAGCACTCGAGTGCGGACTGTGTACTACCTCCAGGTGCGAGTGACGGACAGTGGCTTCCCCCCGCTCCACACCAACGCCTGGGTTACCGTCAAGGTATCTGAGGGTGCTTCAAGTAGCTTTATTCTACAAAAACAAGACACATCTGATTGCTGTAATTTACAAACAAAGGAAACCTTTATTCTCATAGAGGAAAGATTCAGTTAACATACTTATTCTTTTAGATTAATTACTTTAGTTCTGAGTTTACTAGTTTGATTTTAGTTTCTAAAATATCCATTTAAATAATGTTCACTGCAACAATGTTTTAAAGAGGTTTTAATAATTAAAATATACTCAAAATTCTGTCCAGTTAGAACAATAATTATTCAGCTGTAATGACTCTTTAAACTTCTTTGCTGTTGCACTTAAGATGACAATATTAATTGTATATACAGTAAAACCTCCCATATCCGACCATGATGGGACTGGGCCATGGTCAGAACTCAGAACTGCCAATAAGTTGGATATATGGAGGAACAATTTAAACATATTTCTTAAGTAGAAAAACAGCTATTCAGTATTGTAATACAGCTTTTATTGTACCTATAACACTTTAGAAACAACAAGATATTTTTAATGCCTGGAAAACGATAATATTTATACATTTATGTGTAAAACAAATTGACAGGGCGGAATTTAACGTTTTGGCACAACTAACCCCTTTAATTTTTGCACCCCTAGGTATGAGGTTAGTCATTCATTAATTCTTCCTAAAAGGTTTATAGTATTTGTCACTGGTTTACAAACCACATTTCATTACAATCTTAACTCAATAAGTTTGTAAAATAAAACAAAATTTAAAATAATTCAAATACCCCTTCGCAGCAGACCTGCGTACTCAGCAAATTTCCAATGGAATTTCGGCATTTTCTATGTTTTTCCATTAACACCTCGGGGATGAGTATATTTATATTAAAATTCTTAAATTATATTTTAAAACTATATATTATATGTATAATATTATCCACAACAAGCTATCCACTGTGGCTAGCACAACTTTTACTACAGTTACTCTAAGTCTTAAATTCTGAGCGTCGGAATCTTATAGCTACTTTGGATTTTAGTGTGAATAGCCTCTTACACCCTATCTTACATACTTATTTACACCTTACTTTTAGGCACTTGGGAAGACTGTGTCCTATCTTCCTCATCCCAGCAATAGCATATCTCTTTTCTCTAATCACTTCTCTCTTCCTACAAAATTCCTACATGGAACACCTAACCAGCATTTTTGTTCTATGAACCCCTCTAGTCTCATGCCTTTTTTAACTGCCCAGGTTATAGAGGAGTCGCAGTTTGCTCCGGAGCTCTCGCCTCTGGAGGTGTTCATCATCGCATACCAGGAGCGATGGCCAGGCGGCGAGATCGGCCACTTGGTAGCCTCGGACAGGGATCCGTATGACTCCCTGGTGTTTGGGCTGGAGGCTAGTGGGGGCCTGGCGGGGGTGTTTGGGATAGAGCCCCGCCGCGGCGTGCTGACCGCTGGCCCCCGCCTGAATGGCGGCCGATACCGCTTGAATGTTTCTGCCACCGACGGCAAGTTCACCGTGTATACGGGGGTCACCGTCCACGTAGTACCACTGTGGGATGATATGCTGCACAACAGCGTCAGCATCAGGTGAAAGCATGGAAATTGTGTTTCCCGGTATTTTAATAATTTGTTAACTTCTTTATCTTTATGAAGTGCAGGGCCGCCCAGAGCAAAACGGGGCCCCAGCAATGTAATTTGACTGGACCCTAATCCCCCCAACCCAGTTGAACAAATATTTGGGACAACAAACGGAGATATGTAATGTTGGATACTCATATTACAGAATCGGGAAAGGAAGGAAGAATATTAAAACAATTTGCACAATTTAACATTTTATTTTGTATTCATTTACAATAAAATTCATTCTACCATTCTTCTTCACGCTCCCAAGTACATTGCCTTTCCGATTTATTTTCGTTGACTGTATATGAAAAGGATAATAATAATAATAAGCAGAAATTTATTCCTCCGTCAAAGTTTAACAATGCACATGAATTTACACATAAGGATATTAAAATTTTTACACTTATATAAAATTACATATTTTTCACCAAGTTCATTTTAATTTATTTATCTTTTTCCAGCCTTTTTTCTTTATTTTAACTATTTTGGATTTTTCTTTTTTTTCTTTCTGTTGTCTTTTTTCTTCCTTTTTCCCTCCTCTTACTTCTATCCTCATGACTATATTTTTTATGTTTTATTTGTTTAGCGGTCTTTATAATTTACTTTTCCAATTTCTTAGTACTCGTTGTGATTATTTTATAATGAAGACCATAAAAAAGTCAACCTATTAAAAATATTTCAATAAAAGGTACAGCATCTAAAGCCAATAGCCAGGTCCCCTTGGATTTTGCCCCCCCCCCCCCCTTTAATGGTTGGGCTTGATGAAGTGGTGTGGACTTTAAAAGTAAATAAAAAGTATGACATCGGTAAAAAATACGAAGTTTGTTTAACACTTTCTTTGAGACAAATATATTTCAACATGAAAATGTTTGTTTGTTTTTTTTTAACTTACACAAATAAATGTGAGTCCCAGCATTAAATCTGTTCATTTTAGACTTTTCTAAATTAGTGTCAATAAAAATTTAAAAATTGTTCTTTTCTGAGACAGATTATTTACTAGACATAAAAAATATCATTAAGGTTGAAATGTATAAAGAAAACAGAGGTTTAGTAAAAAGCCTTCTCGATGTGGATTATTCATGGAGTTCTTCTAGAATGATAAACAAATAATGGAAAATTTTTATTTCTCATCAAAACAATTTATGCTACAATACTTTAATTGGTACAAAATTACACCAGTCCAAATGATAGGTTTTATAAAAACAACTTTAGTTGTATATACATTGAAGTAATATTTTATGAATTGAATGATAAAGTTAAGTAAATATACAGGGTGTCCAGCTTCCACCTTTACAAACTTTTCCAGGTTATTAAGCATGCCAAAACAAGCAGAAAAATCATATAAACATATGTCCGGAAATGCTTCGTTAAGCCGCTAGCCGCCATTTTGTTTTTTACACTTAAGAATTTTTATTTCCGTAACGGGTTGTTGTATGGAGTTCATATTTAGCATATACCTTAACCACACCAATGCTCATTTTTAGAAAAAATATTAATTTTTTTCGATCAATATTTTCAAAATGGCGGCCATTTTAAATTTTTAAACTCAAATATCTAAAAAACAGTAAATTTTATAAAAATTTTACTAGACACAAAAAAGTTGACAAATTAAATTATCTAAACAGTGATGCCAAGTTTGTAAGGATCCAACAACAAATAACGGAGTTATGGTGGTTTTCTTGTAGAAAAACACTGATTTTGCACTATGATTAATGCCAATTTAGGTTATTTTAAGAGAAAAATCTCAATAACTCCGTTATTTGTTGTCGGATCCTTACAAACTTGGTATCAATGTTTAGATAATTTAATTTGTCAACTTTTTTGTGTCTAATAAAATTTTTATAAAATTTACGGTTTTTAATATATTTGAGTTTAAAAATTTAAAATGGCCGCCATTTTGAAAATATTGATTGGAAAAAATTAATATTTTTTCTAAAAATGAACATTGGTGTGATTAAGGTATATGCCAAATATGAACTCTATACAACAACCCGTTATTGAAATAAAAATTCTTAAGTGTAAAAAACAAAATGGCGGCTAGCGGCTTAATGAAGCATTTCCGGACATATGTTTATATGATTTTTCTGCTTGTTTTGGCATGCTTAATAACCTGGAAAAGTTTGTAAAGGTGGAAGCTGGACACCCTGTATAACTAGGTTTTTTTGCAATATCATTTATTGTTCAATAAAACAACTGAGGGTCTGCACACAAATTTGCAGAATTTTTGCAGAATTTGCACAAGTTTTTTACAGAATTGTGTGTTTTTTTATTCAAATATAAAAAAAAAACATAAAACGACGAAAAAAGACAATGAAAAAAACAATCGTCTCCAACAGATGTCTTAGCACCACTATTTTCAGCAAGGCTAAGGATTGTTTTTAAGATAAAAAATTCATGTTATTACTGCTAGAATTGTGATGTGATCTACCACGAGAGTAACGTTTGTCACGCATTGTGTGTGCAGGCTGCGCAGCATGACGGCACACCACTTTGTTCTGCGTCAGTGGAAGAGCCTGGTGCAGCTGTTGGAGGCGGCACTGATGCGGCCGGTGTCACTGACGAGCCTGCAGGCCGCGGCCCACGGTGACCTGGACATCCTGCTCACCATCTCCGGGGTAACACCACACCCAATACACCCCCTACAAGCCTACACGCTACATTTCTTGTTTCTAATGAATTTTTAGCAGAATATTTGAATGAGTTTTCTAATGCATTTATGAAACATGAAATTTATAGGTGAAATACTGTGGAAATTATTTTTTATTAATTAATTATTATTATTATTTAAATTATTTTATAAGAAAAATGTACCCTTTCAGCAGAAGAATGTTTTGTAAAAATACACACACTCTTATGATAAATAAATAAATAATAAAATAATTATGTTTGGCCACATAAAATTGCAAGCTGTCTAGTTTCATTGCTGGTGTTGTTAATAAAATCCTTAAAGCTTTTACAGGATTACTCTTTCAAGAGACGACAACAAATAAATTGATCTTAAAATTAGCTGTTAAAATTGTACATTAGGATTTGAGCAATTTATGAGTATGGGAACTGAAAAATCCAGTTCGGAATCAAATTGGTTAAAGATACATGTGGGATTTTAATTAATTTTTTTAACAGCTCTTGAAAATTAATTTTGGACTTGATTTATTGCCTAAAGTACATAGACTGTGAATATATCTATTTTAACCATTAGTTGCTTGTGAGTTTCATTTTGGTATGGTGATTTATTTTAGTATTATTCCTCAAAGCAGAAACAATAAAATATGAAGACTGTATAGTTGATTGGTTGGTGCCTTTAATCTTGAGGTACATAGTATCTATTCACATAAAGGTGTGTTGTACAGGCAAAAACAGTGTGAAAGCATTTCTTTATCATGTACTGCTTAGACTGAGCAGTACCAATGTATGCAGAACTAAATAAGTAGGGATATCCCATGTTACACAATTTTACTTTTGCCCTTGAAAACCAGAAGAAAATAAAGCGCTGATGCTAGGATTACTACGTCTAATTCTCACAGAAAGCTCTATTTCTACCTCTTAAGGGCTCCACACACTATCGAACATGCTCGACCCAATGTCGGGACCAATGTCAGACCCAACGGCTGGCCCGACATCGGACCCAATCAACTTGGACAGTCTGTTGGATGCTCGGTCCGGTAGTGTGTCGGGACAGGCAGTGTTTTAACCCAATTTGCCAGGTCAGATGTCAGACCCAATGTTGGGTCAGGTCGAGCATGTTTTATAGTGTGTGGACCATTTTTAATAAAAAATTAGCATATCTGTTTTAAAACAATAACAAACTTTTCCAAAATTATTCTAGCCATCTGTTTACATTCAGCCAATCAACATAATCCTTAACATCTTGTTGGTTTTATCTGTGTTTCAAGGGCGACGTTCTCACTTTCCAACATGCATGTCCCTACTTATTTGGTTCTGTATACATGGTTCTGTATATTTGGTTCTGGAACACACATCCCTTCAGACAGTGCTCGTATTATAGTATAGGATTTACCATTACATAGCTGATTAAAATAGGTAGATTAAACTATGTTGCTACTGGTAGGATATTTATTGCAATGGCACCGTGTTGCTCTATTTTACATTCAAAATATTAGCTAATAACAATACATATTTTGAAGATGTCATCAAAATATGTTTTGATGACTGTTTGACAAGACAGTCATCAAATTTTAATTATCAATCAAGGTACGGGAATGAAACCATAAATTCTTCCTTTATGTATTTTTTAATTTCCCTACTGCAGTAACGGTTAAGATGACAATCTCCAATACATACAAGAACAATTATTACTGTTTCCTGCAGTGTTGGCAACACTTGCAGGTAACAAAGTGTAAAATGCTAATTTTTAGTTCCTTTTAACTGTAATATTCTATTTGGCAACTACAACAGTAGTTTCTGAGTTGACACCATTGATCTTATGGGATCTAGCTCATCTATCCCAAGACTACAGTTATCTTATGGATAAACCAACTCCATCATAAATTTTGCTATTTTAAGTAGAGGTTGGTTTAGATACAGTGAAATGTGTCACTGTTGCCACTGACTTCATCAGCTGTGTTGTGTTGCAGGGTGTGGAAATTGGCAATCCTGAATGATGCTCTTCAGTCTACTGGACTCAGTGGTGCCAACTGGATGTGTGACTCTCAACGGCTGTGTAAACAGAATGTCCAAATACAAAGGGATCTTGCTACTGACTACATCAGCTGTGTTGTGTTGCAGGGTGTGGAATTGGCAATCCTGAATGATGCTCTTCAGTCTACTGGACTCAGTGGTGCCAACTGGACGTGTGACTGTCTCAACGGAGCTCTGTGTAAACAGAAGGTCCAGATACAAAGGGACCTCGTGTTCACTGTTGCCACTGACTACATCAGCTTCGTTTGTCCTGGTCACTCTCATCAGCTCTACTGTGCTTGCAATCTTGGCTTTGCTGGTTAGTAAACTCATTTTTAAAACTAAACATAGTTTTGAGGTTGTATTCTTTACTTCTTATAGATTTCATTTCATATCCAAAAATAAAGGAGAAGGTGTATGAATAGATCCACAACCAAATATCGCAATATTGTTGACTTATATGATTTTTTTTACTTTTTAACAACCGTTTATTTTTTTAACTGATCCCTAGTTGAGAAATTCGTTAAGTGAAAATTTCTAGCATGTTACAATGAATGATGATTGTAACCTTCTATACAGATAACACAGAATATCTTGGCCTCTGACATACTCCACTTCTGGATTCAAATTGGTAAACATATGGTTCTAAAAACAGTCTGCGACAATCTGCAACTGTGTCGCTCTACTCTAATTGTTTAAACCATGAACGGTCATCACAGGCTACGATATTCCGCGCTATCTGTAACTTTGTCTATAGTCAGCGGCAATAGAACAGGCAGTTAAATATCAAGCCAAATAAATTAATTTAATACCCCCGTCGCAGCAGACCTGCATACTCAGCGAATTTCCAACCAAAGAATTATTGTTTCAACATCAAAGAACTTTGTGGCTATCTTATATAATTAATTAATAATCTTTACAAGGAAATATATTAATATTTATATTGCAATAAATGACTTTTTTAACAGTAATAAAAGTGCATAATCCAAAGCTTCCATGCAAAAGGAAAGATTTGTTTACAAATAACAAAACATAAACATTTTAAATTTGACAAATATGCAGAAGACAGCTGGTCAGCTGATTAGGAACAGATACCTTATATCTCCATCTCTCTTGCTCCCATTATACAATCATTTTCCAAGAGAATACCATGGGATTTAGCATGTAGGTTTGTTGCCATGGGGGTTTTTGATCAAATCTTAATTACTCAAAACCTAGTGAAGGTTCATAAAAATGTTTATGAAGATATGTTGATAAATAAGCGATATATAACTTTTTAAAGATTTACCCATAAGAATAACATGGGAAACTTGATTTGAATTTTCTCTATAACCAGTTAAGCTATTTTAAAGATTCAAAATACTAAATTGTTTGTTTTTTTAAGCTCTTTCAAATGGTTTTGGTTAAAATTGATGAATTTTGAAAATTTAGGTCCAAAAATGCCAAAAACCCATTTTTGACCCCTTTGAAACCCCATAAAACCCTGTTCCCATAACCAGACAATGCTGGTTCGCGAACTCATGAAAATAGACCTGGTCTTACACCTTCATACCAAATTTGATCAAAATCGGAGGTCCGCTTCAAAAGTTATCGGTACCACGGACACACACACATATATATATATAAGTAGATAGTATCATGTTACTTCTAGGACACTTTTGGAGACAATCAAAAATCAAACAAATTTCACAGTTTTTTAATACAATTATGCAATATTTTTGCCATTTTTTGGCCAATTTTCAGCTTTTGTCAAATTGTCATAAAAAATATGCAATTTTAATGAAATTTTTAACAAATATGCCTAAATTTTCTACAAAATAAAATTTTTTTAAAAACAAGTAAAATTATCACATTTTATAAGTATTTTTTCAATAAAATTAATAGTCGACTTTTCATAAGGTAATTTAAAATTTTAGTAGTATTTTTTCAATAAATTTGACTAAAATAGTAATAATTCATTCTAATTAATTTCAGTAATATCATTTTTGATTATATTATATTCAAGTAATTTTTCAGATACAATAATAATATAACAATTTGTTTTACTAGTAGCTACTATATCATAATCAAAATCTGCATTAATAATAATATCATTTTTTGAACTTGAAATATTTGTTGGATTTTTTGTAGTATCAATTACATAAATTGGTCTATTATCTAGAAATTCTGTTGGACTATAATACATTTTACTACTAATATAATAAACTTTTTTGTAATCTTGATACATTTCATACATAATTCTAAATTTTTCATTGTTTATATCAAAATTTTCCAATTCATCAGGGTAATAATGACCATTTAGTTTTACTCTTATATTTTTTACATACATACTATCAAATTTAGAAGTATCAAATAACTGATCATTTGTTCTTGATTTTTGAAATCCAATTATAATAAATTTTGGATTATAAATATTTCTATAGATATTTGTTATATCAAAACTTAAATTCTTTCCTGTAATATTTTTTTGTTCAATGCATTGCCAATGATTGAAATGAAAATTTACTTTTTCAAATTTGCTTAGTTCATTAATTAATTGAATTTTACTTGTTGTTTTGTATTCAATTATAGGAACTCTAATAAAAAATTCATCAATTGTTATTTTACCTTCAGTTGGTAATGTAGCATTATCATAAGATCCATCAGCCTTTTTAGTTTTCCATCTAAAAATTGCATCATTATCTTCTGATCTAATAAATGTTGTATTAAAACCTCCTTTGTATATTGGAATATTTACATTTTCAAAAAATCCTAATCCAAAATGAGATAAATTACCAATTGCTTCAAATTTATTTTTAAAATTTGATTCAAAACCATTATTTATCTGATTTATTTCTGATTTTGAATAAGTTATACTACCTTTAATTGTACTTAATAGACCAGGATATTCAATTCATCAATCAATTTATTATGTTTTCTAACTTCAATTTTTGAAAATAAAAATGGAACAAAATTATCAATTAATTTTATATTAGCACCATTATCATATGCATTTCCATCAGATTTAGTCAATTTACCAGATATATAAAATTGAAATTTAGAAGTACAAAATCCATCTCCAAAATCTATATTAAATTCAGTTTTTTTATTAGGTTCATTTAAATGTAATTTAGATAATGGATAGAAATTTTTGTATTCAGCTCTTTCAATATCATTTACATATTTTTTGTAATCAGCCATTTATTAAGGATAAATTTTTTAAATCAAAAGCTTTTTTAAAACAAGTAAAATTTTTATAATTTTATGATGTCAAATTTTATAATTTTTATGTATCAATTTCATTTTTACTTTTAAAATATTCAATTTCAGTAGCATGATCAAGTATAAATTTTGCTGATATTTTTTGATGTTCTAAAATTAATTCCCAATTTAATGTAAATGCATAATCATGAATGAAATATTCAGTTAAATCTTGATATTTACAAATCAAATCAATATAATCTTTTAATTGATAATTTATGAATTCAGTAATAAAATCTATAGTTAAATTTTGATGTTGAGCAATTTTTTGCCAATTTAATTTATTTTGAAACAATCTCATCATATTAATACTCAACTCATATTTTTCAGAAATATCATCCCAATCATCTTTGTTTAATTGATTTTGGTTTCTGATAATGAATAAATCAAATGAACTGTATAGAGCCATTTATTAGGGAGAAAATTTTGTAAAACAACTTTTCTTTGAATTACAAATACAACATTTTGATTTAATTACATTTATATTTTTCAATTTTATTATCTGAATATCTTTAGAATTAGTTTTTTGTTTACATTTAAGACAATAAATCAACTCCATTTATATAAAATAATTATTGTAATTTATCTATATCATCTTTAATTAGTATTATTTCAGCATTTAATTCTTTTATGGATTCATTGACTCCATCAAATAGAAATTTTAGTTCTTTTTCTAATTTTTCTTCTAAATTTTCAACATATTTTCCAATATTAATTAAAAAGTCTGTAATTTTATTTAAATCCTTTTTAGTTTCTGAATGATCATTACCAATTTTAATAATTGAATCTAAAACTTCATCTAATTCTGATTTTATTACAACATCATATTTATTTATACTTGGTTTAACATTAACAATTCTTTTACCATTAATACTTATATAATTTTTTGATAAACCAATAGCATTTACTAGATTTTCAGTCTTTTTTACATGACTTTTAAAACTTTTACTAAAATTATTAAAAAATATATTTAATTTAGAATTTATATAATCTTCTTTAATATTAATTGGATGTTTTTTCTGTCTTCCAAACAGATCAAATATATTTTGTGAATCCATATTTATTAAGGATTAATTTATTTATTATATTATCAAATTTTTTATTATTATTTAATTCATTTAATATAAAAATACATAAATGACCACAAATTGGTGGATCATTATAATTTTGAATTTGATTATCATTATAAAATATATTATCTTTTCCTAAATATTTAACTAATTCTATTGGTGGTTTATTAACTATATTTCCATATGAATCAAAATAATATTTAATTTTATCTTTTTTATAATAACAAACCCAATGAGTTCCATTTCCATCAAATGAATCTAAATTTATAGTTCCACATTCAAATTTATTAACTTTATTAGGTAATATATCTCTCATAAATACACCTCTAAAATATTTTATATTTTTACACAATTTTTCTAATTCACCTAATGTTAGTGGTTCAAAATTTTTTTATAATTTTGTTCCATATATTTTAATGTTTTTTTATCTAAACCAGATCCTTCTACATTTTTTAATTCATGATCTAACCAATCAACAAAATTTCTAAATTTAGGAATTATAGATTCTTTTACTACTTTTGCTCCCTTTCTAACATTTGGTGTATAATTTTTAACTATAGGTATATTATCAGCAAAATCTAAAATTTCTTTTAGTAATCCACCATTTTTTATTTCTTTTAATTGATTATATGAAAATTCAAATCTTAATCCTTTATTTAATTTTTTATGTTTATTTAGTTTATTAATTTGTCTTTTAGATAATAATATAATATCTTTTCCATTTTCATTAAATTGATCAATATTAAATTGAATTATAACTGATTTTTTATTTTTAAATGCTAATTTTATTTTTGATTTTTGATTATCTGTCAAGTTTATATTTGTTTTTTCCATTTATTAAGAAAACAATTTATAGTTTTTTATAATATAGATTAATATAATTAATTTTATTAAAATTTTAATCCTACTTCTAAACCCATACCAAATTTTCTTTTCATCCACATAGCACCTGATGTTGGTAATGCAATTAATCTTTCACCAATTCTATGATCATTTGATGTTACTATATCCCATGCTTTATCTTGTAAAATTTTATCAGCTATTTCATTTCTAGATTTTGTATCTTTATGATCTCTATAAAATAAATCATGTTCTTTAGCAGCTTTATCTAAATCATTTATTCCAGGATCACCTCTTTTTACTCTTTTATTTAATTTAGTTCCAGGCCCTAGATATTGATAACCAGGTACATGTAATTCAAAAGGTAAATTATTTATAACATTATTTAAAATACCTGATCCATCTTTTAATAATGGTGATGAAATATTTGCCAAAATTCTTTTTAAATACTTAATTCCTTCAGGTTTTTCAATTAATTCATCTAATTTATTTGATATAAAGTCTTTAATTGCTTTCTTTTCATTTAAAAAATTATTATTGCCAGCTTTTTCTTGTGCATATATATAATCTATATATATATAAGTGAAATCCCACTCACTGACTCATCACGAAATCTCAAGAACTACCGAACGGATTCCCTTAAAACTTTGAACATAGGTTCGTCTTAACCCTTAGGTGCTCACTAAGAAACGATTTTGCAAAATTCCTTCAGGGCTCCGCCCCACATGTCTTCAAAGTTACCATGTTATTCTTATGGAAGCAACATTTTTGTATTGGAACATATGATTACATTAAGGAATATTAATTTTGTAAATAGCTGTTATCATTCAAATTACCTTCGGGGTTGGAATTCGGAGTGATCTCTTTTCTCTTAGGTGCTCAATAAAAAAGTGCTACGAACATCCCCTTTAGGGCTCCCCCCACAGAAGCTCACAATTAATTACTGTGTAGCCTACGCGTTGAAATTTGACATGGACGATTTTATTTGCTTAAAGATACTTATTAAGAAACTGTTTTACAAATATAGTTTTTTAAGCACTTTAGGGCTCCGCCCCACTGGACTTCAGAATTACTTTAGGGCCTCCGGGGTTGAAATTTGACATGGATGTTTCTTTTTGCTCATGGGTGCTCCCTAAGAAACGGTTTTGCAAATATAGTTTTCGAAGCTCTTTAGGGCTCCGCCCCACTGGACTTACTAATTACTTAAATTACTTTTGGGCCTCCGGGGATTAAATTTGAATCGCACGTTCCTCCTTGCTAATAGTTACTTTCTAAGAAAAGGCTTTGCAAATATAGTTTTTTTTTTTCTTTAGGGCTCCGCCCACAGGTTTAAAAATTACTGTAGGGTCCACGGGGTTCAAATTTGACATGGACTGTTCCTCTTTGCTCAAATGCTCATAGGTGCTCACTGAGAAAAATTTTTCATATTTAATAATATTGCAAATTTCCTTTAGGGCTCCGCCCCATGGAACCTCAAAATTACCATATATCCTAGGGGGTATAAATTTAACGTGGATGCCCTGTTTTGCTAACAGGTGCTCACTACGAAATGGTTTTGTAAATATAGTTTTTGAAGGTCTTTTGGGCTCCACCCCACATAACTTAAAAATGAGTGTGGGGCCTACGGTGTTGAAATTTGACATGGACGTTCCTCTTTGTTTAAAGGTGGTCACTAAGAAATAATTTTGCAAATTTTTTTCAGGGTTCCGCCCCATAGAACCTCAAGATTACCATAGATCCCATAAGAGGGTATAAATTTAATGTGGATGTTCCAATTATTCATTCATTCATTTATTTATTTATTCATTTATTATTGTGCTAACAGGTGCTCACTATACGAAATGGTTTTGCAAATATAGTTTTTGACGTTCTTTACGGCTCCGCCCCCCATCACTTCAAAATGACTATAGGGCCTACGGGGTTGAAATTTGGCATGGTCGTTCCTATTTGTTTATAGGTTCTCAGGACCTTTTCTATTTAAGAAACCTTTTCTCACTAAGAACAGGTTTTGCGAAATTCCTCCAGAGCTCCACTCACACTACTTCATTTTTTTTTGCAATGTTATTCTTAAGGAAGTAGATTTCGTTGCTCTTTAAAAAGATTTTATTACCTATATAATACATTCAATCACGGGCGAAGCCGTGACGGGCAACAGCTAGTTAATAATATTATCTAATTTATTTAAATCATCTATAAATCTATATTCAATTTTATTTTCTGTATATTGTCTGATTCCTGAACCTTCAATTTCACCTTTTAATTCCCAAATATGTTTAATTAAATTAATATATTTATCACCTTTACTAGATTTTGGTTTCTTACTATTTGGATCATTATTTTTATAAATTGAATTAGTTTCCCATAAAATTTTTGAATAATTATTTAAATCATCTTGTGTATATAAATTATTATCTGGTTTCTTTTCATAAGTTAACAATCTCCATAATCCATGTGTTCCATTATATTTTTTATCATCAATTATTAAATCATCATTATCAATTACAGTTATTTTATCACCAATCATAAATGATTTTTTATGTTTATTCCAATATAAACCAAATTTATCATCTTTTGTTCTTGGTAAATATTTTTGTGCTAATGGACCAATAATTTTATCTAATGTTTGAGGTGAAATTAAATTTGGGTCAATAAATGTCGATTCTTCTTGAATTATTGGTTGTCTGATTGGTCTAAATGGAGTACTTGAAGGTAAATTTAGTTCTTCAGTTTCTGGTATTGATATATTGGCAAAATTATTAACAATAGGTACCAATTCCATAAGGTTTTTATTTTCATTTAAGACTTCACCAATTTTATTTTCAACTTTACCAATTGCTGATGTTATAGGTTCATATGCTTTTTGTTTAATTTTTTCATAATTATCTTCAATTTTAATTTGATTTTTAAATTCTTTTATTAATTTTTTCTCAATATCATCTAATTTTTTAGCTTCATTAACAGATATTTTATCCATTTATTACAAAGAAAAATTTAGGTTCAAAACAAATCATGTTAACATAAACACAAATCATGTTAACATAAACACAAATCATATTAACACAAAACACAAATTATGTTAACACAAACACAAATTATGTTAACATAAAAACAAATCATGTTAACACAAAACACAAATCATGTTAACACAAAACACAAATCATGTTAACACAAACACAAATCATGTTAACATAAACACTAATTATGTTAAACACAATTTATTTTACTTTATTTCTGTAATTTTCATTAAATATATAAATACTAATGAAATAAATAATACTAATAAAATAAATATTCTATCAATTATTGAATCAAACATACAACAAGCCATTATCATTATTTAATATCAGAAAAATTTTTCATATATTTTCCATCATTTGATTTTTTCAATAAATTAATAGTTAAAAATCCATAGTCTTCTTTCCAACAATCATTACAAATAGTTTTAAATTTATCAAATTTTATATTTGATCCAACAAAATTATTATATATTTTTTTTCATATAATGTTCATTTTGTTTAAAGATGCATAACATATTTAAATTATTTCTAATTAATTGCATATCAACTTTTGAATAACATTGTGATAAATAAATACATGATATATTTTTATGTCTACCCATTATAAAATGTTCTTTAATTTTATCTTGTTTTTCTAAAATACAATCATCAAAAACTACTAATGAATTTGGTTTACATTTATTTAGAATCATATCATCACATGAAAAATAAGAAATTTGTTTATTAATATTTGATTCTATATTTTTAAATCTTTTTTGTAATAATTTATAAGATGGTTGTTCTAATGATTTACTAAAAATATATAAATTTGAATATGGAATTAATCTTTTGTAAATAAAATTTAATAATAATGTAGTTTTACCAGATCCACTTGTTCCTATAATTAATAATCTAATAGGTTGATCATTTTTATTATTTTTATCATATGATTCTAATTTTATATTATCTTTGTTTTCTAAAAATTTCTCCATTTAAATAAGATGAAATTATTTAAAATAATTGGTCATTCATCCAAACTAGAATTAAGATTAGAACATCCAATACATTTAGATGGAAAATATAGTATTGGTTTAAGTGGATTTTATTCAGATAATTTTATATCAAATATACCAAATGATTATAAAAACTGTTATGGATATTCTATTAAAGATGAAGATGATAAAATTATAGATCAATATTTTGATATAAATAAAGGAAATTATACAATTGAAGAAATAAAAAATATTTTTATTAATAGTTTAAAAGAATTTAAAAAGAAAATTAATAAATTTGATGAAAATGATTTTATACTGAAAAATGATGGACCATATATTATAATAAAATCTCCTGTTAAAATTATAGTAACAACAATTATAATTGATTTATTAGGATTAGATGATAAAATTATTGAACCAAATGTATTAACAAAAGGAATAAAACTACCAAAAATTAGACCTTTTGATGTTATTGAAATACATTGTAATTTAGTTGATCCTAGTTTTGAAAATCATAAAGATCATTTACATTTACATAAAGAATCAGAAATTCTATATTCATTTTATCCAAATGTTGAATATGGATCAAAAATTAGTGAAAAACCAAATGAAATTGATTATATTTCTTTAAAAAATATAAATAAAATTCAAAATATTGTAATATCTATTCAAGATAGTGATGAAAATCAAATAAATAATGAAAATATTAAAAGTATTGTATATTTAAGATTAAAACAAAATTTGTAATATAAAATTTATCTACATAAATAATAAAAACAATAATTTATTTAATTAACAATAATTTTATATTTAATAATAAATTAATTGTATTTAATAAACAAAATAAACCTTGGTTTAAAAGAAAAGATATTTGTTATATTTTAAAATATAAAAATTCTAGAAAAGTTTTAATTGATAATGTAAAAGAAAAATATATAAAACTTAAAATATATCAAGTGTAACCAACAGTTACATTTACATAATAATGATAAATTAATTTACATAAAAATTATAGGTGTCACAAATTATGACACCCTAGAAATTGATGTACAAACATGTTTTTCAGATGCCCTAAAACAGGGCGTCAATAAAATAGATAATAAAACAATGTTTATTAATGAATCTGGTTTATATTTATTAATTTTAAAATAAAAAAAGTAGAAAACAATAAGGATAGATTAAAATTTATAGATATTTTTAGAGGGGAAAATTTGTCCCCCCTATCATATAATGAAAAACATACAAAACTTATTAAAATTAGGTAGGACCCAAAATGGGTCCCATATAAATTAGAATATTTATTTTAAAATTTTTTAAAGGAGGTAACCTTATTATACAATAAAAACTTAAGGGTAACAAAATGTTACCCTTCTTAAACATTCAAAAATATTCATAAATATAATAAATTATATACAAATTTGAGACCCGTCTTAAAGATGGGTCTTACTTATAATGATAATAAAGTAAAATTTATAGATATTTTTATGTTAGATATTCAATAAATTATTGAATATATTTAAATTTATTAAAGAAAATATTTAAAAATATACATAAAATTATAGTATAAATTCAATATCATATGGTTATAAATTATTAATATAATTTTGATCATTTTCTTTAAAACTTTCTTTAACATAATTTTTTATTATATTTATAAATGGTTCTATTATAAAATTAAACTTATAATGATATACAAAATAATTTTTATATTTAAAAAGATATATTAAAAATTTATTTGATATTTTAGTTTTAAATAAATATAATTTTATATCAAAATCATTATTTATTAATTCTTTTGGAACAATTAAAATTTCCATTTATTTATAATTATTTTTATACCCCCAAGGTAATGTATCAATTTTATTTTCACAAATAAATCTTTTGTCATCTCTATTACTTAAAGCTAATCTATTTATTGTAATTGTATATAGTTCATGTTTAAAACTTCTAATACAAGTCATTTCTCTATATTGTTCTTGATCATCAAATAAACATTTCTTAAAATCATCCATATGTAATGTTTTATCAACAACACTTTTCTTAATACCTTTACATTTTACAGGATTTTTATTATTAAATTCATAACTATATAATTTTGATCTTAAACCACAATATTCTTCTAATATTTCACCATTTAACTCATCTTTAAATTTACCAATTATTTTTTTATTCTTTTCACTATAGCATTCATGTTCTTTCTTATAATCACTTGTATCAAATTCATTAATATTTTCTTTAATAATTTTATATGGATCCTTTTTAAATTCTATAAAATAACTGTCTGTATCCATATATAATAACCTTATATTTGGATCAAACTTCTTTAATTTTTCATAATAAAATTGATACATATGTAATTTTGATAAATCAAGTACTGAAAATCCTATATAGATTGGTTTATCAAACTTAACCTTTTCTTTTATCATATGTGAAGCAATACAGTCTTTATCAAATATACTAAATGTTTTAAAATTAGGTTTTTTTGCTTGTTTTAATGAAAACTTTTCATCACCTAATTTAATATCACATCTATTTCTAACATTTTCCATAGTTTTTCCAAAAACACTATTATTCATCAATTTAAAAAAGTCTTTTTCAAAATCTGATGTTGATTTGGATCTTAATTTGGTATTTAATTGAATATATTTTTTCATATAATCATCTTGATCAAATGCTATAACTCTATTAACTTTCTTTAATTTTAATCCTTTTTGTAGATAATATTTTAAGTTTCTTGAATGAATAACATAATCTTTTTTATCAAATAATGTTGTGCAAAGCTTATTATTATAATGTTCAGGTGCTAATGGTAAATCTTTATGGTCATCATGTAATTCAATAGGATATTCTAAATCAACATCTAATATATCCATATTCAGCATTTTCATCTAATTCTAATATTGTTTCTTCCCATTCATTTAATGTATATGTATTAGGATTCATCCATGTTATATCTTTATAAGGTAATTTTTGACTTAAAGCCCATCCATATAGATTATTTGCATCTATATATAACATATAATTTTCAGGTTTTGTTTTATCATAATTTTTTGTATATTTATTGTTTGCTTTACAATATCTAGTTATACATTGTGAAATACCACCTCTAATACCTTTTTCAATCATTAAATACATATTATAATCACTTATTAATTCTAGTTCAATTTTTGTTAATTTTAACATAGAATTCCAAGCTAATGATGGTGATGTTAGATAATGTGCTGGATCTAATTGATAATTTTTCAAACAAACAGATCTAAAATTTTCAAATATATCAGCTAATAATAATACATCCTGAATATTATATAAATCTGAATAATTACCTAATGTTTTTACTTTTAATTTATTCCAAACTTTTATATAATGTTTATAATCATCATCACTTATATTTTCATTAGTTAAACAACTATAAAATTGATCTTTTTCTTATATTTTATCATAGTTTAATTTTTCAACATTATCAATAAATTCATATGGAAATACACCTTTAGAAGTTAATATTTTTAAAGTTTCATTATCATATTCAATTATATCATTTTCTTTTATAAATTTATTTATATGCTTAAATTCTTTAAGATTTTTAGCTAATTTTTCAATTGATGTAGCCATAAATCTAAATGTATCTACAAATGAGAATTTTATAAATTTTCTAGGTTTAAAATATAGTTCACCTTCAAATTCATAACCATAACCAGAATTTACTGAATAGTTTATATATTTTTCATCTGTATTAGCTAACAAATCAATTTTACCATATTTTTTAGCTAATTCTTTTATAAACAAATGTGTATCATAATTTGAACTATTATGACAGAATATAGGAATATTTTGAGGAAATTTTAGATTTAAATTACAATTTAAATGTGCAGCACCTCTAAATTTTCCTGTTAAATGACAATGATCTCTTACTTTTATTCTTTTATCATTATCAAAACCACTATTTTCACAAATATGACAAATATTTGTTTTCTGATAATTAATTTCTTCTTCATTAGTTAAATTCATAGGCTTTTTATTTTTTGAATTATATTTTTTAGCTATATATTTTGAAATTTCATCTAAATATTCAAATAATTTATTTGGTACATTTATTAATTCCTCTTCATTTTTTGCTCTATAACAAATAGGTTTATACATTTTATTAGTTACTCTAGATACTAAATAGATTGTAAATCCATATGGTTTATGTTTTTGAATTTTATTTGTATATGAGCAATTTTGATTATTTTTACAATTATCAATCTTTTCTAATATACTTTCAAAATCCATATAAATTACATATGGATGTTCAAACTTTTTATAATAATTTTTAAAACTTACAGTTTGACCTTTAAATGGCATTATAGGTCTACAAGGTTCTAATGATTTACATATCTCTAAATGATTATTCAAGTCTTTATTTTTGTAGAAATGAGTCAAACATCTTCTACAAATATATTTTTTATTTTTATTTTTTTGTGTTAATTGCTTAGATACTAACTTACTTAAATCAGTAATCAATATATAATGAGAATTATTACCAATTTTATAATATAATAAATCAATTTCTAGTTTTGAATTATAATGTTCAGATATTTGTAATGGCACTATTTTTACTTTCTCCCCCTATACCATAGTATATGGAGAAAGTATTGTTTTCATCAAAATTTTCGAATTTGAGTTGTTGGTGGATTTATCCATTTTGGTTCCCCCTGAGTCCAAAAAAGTGGTTTTCGGAGTGATGTCTGTGTGTATGTGTGTGTGTATGTGTGTCAGGATGTAAACAGAGCTAGAGAATGCCCCAATGGTCCGATTTTGATGAAATTTGGTAGGTAGGTCCAAACTCACGATAATTCCAGGCGTTTTTTTCATTTTTTTGAATTTTTTATTTTTAAGGGTAGTTTACCCCCAAAAACCCTCAAAAATCGTCAAAAATCAAAATTTCTCAAAAACGGCTCTAACGATTTTGATTAAAATTTTGTGGTTTATTAAGCTTAAAATGGTGAATAAAATGACACCACCCGCATCTCCGGGAAAATGCGCGTTCAAAAGTTATGGAGTAAAAAGTGTTTCAAAAATCAATTTTTTGAATTTTCAAAATAGCTGTTGTCTCAAAATAAATTTTACTTATCACCATTAAATCAAGCTTAAAAAACTAAATAATCCAGTATTTTAAATTATTGCTCTACGTCAAGTGGTTGCGGAGAAAATTCAATTTTTCGTTTAGCGGTAAACGCAGTACGTTGTTAAAAGTCACAGACGCGCGTAGGGTCAAACGAGCGCTGCTCAGCTGGTAGCTATCCGACTGAGTCATCAAGACATTAATGTTTGGAGCTTTTAACACCTTTTTATATATTGTTGGGAGAAAGTATGTGTCAGTTAACTGATACCGTTTATTTCATCTTCATCAATTCTATAAATATTTATTGACATTGATGGATAGTTATATTTAGAATCAAATGATCTTTTTTCAAATAATTTAATATCTTTCAATGATATTGGATAATCAAAACCTTTAAAAATATCATCATTTATATATTTTTGATATTGTTTAACTCTTTCAGCATGTTCATTTGGTTTATCAATAGCACATCTAATTGCATAAATAAAACAATATTCATCTTTATTTTTAAAATTTACACAACATTTTTTATTCTTAATTTCATTTGGTAATTCTATATATGATCCAGCATTTAATGAATTATTTTTAGATAATTTTAGATTTAGTTCAACACATCTTTTTAATGACCAACCAGAGCCTTTTGATGGTTGATTTAGTTGTTCTCTAACTATTAATTTCTTAAATTGATCATCAATAAAATCATCTATATTTAAAATATCTGAACTTTTTATGCAAAAATACATATTACTATTTTGAATTTCACCATTTATTAATTTTCTTTCATATTCACATTCTAAAGCCATCTGTCCTTTAATATTTTTAAATTTTTGTTTTTCTATCAATTTTTTTATTTCATTTCTTTGAGTTTCTAAATAATCATTAATATCTAAATCATCATTTGAATTTGTTAAAATATAATCTTGAAAATATCCTTTTAATGACGAAGCTTCTTGAATATTTATTATATTTTCTTTTGGAATTGGTCTATTTTTAAAATAATCATTTAATAATCCAATCAATTCTTTTCTAGTTTTATTAACAATTTTAATACTATTTTTAATTGCTAAATTTTGAATATATTTAAATGATCTATATTCTAAATTATTTGGATTTTCTTTAATTTTGTTTAATCTTTTAATTAGTTCATCTCTAGATAATTTTTCATAATTTCTGACAGATAATTTTTTTGCAATTTCATTTAATTTTACTATATTAAATAATGAATAATTTGTAAGATCAAATGTTTCTTTAATATTTGTTAATTCATCTAAAGTTTTATTTTTATAATTATATATATTATTATTTTTACACCAATGTTTTAATTCAAATATTTTATTATCATATTTTTGTTTATTTAGTAAATGTTTAGTTGAATTATAATGTCTATCATAATTTTTATATAATATATTTTTATTACAATAAGGACAATTAATATTTTTATTTGTTTGTTCCATTTATTAGGGGTGAAATTCTTTATTTATTAAAAATAATTTTTACTTAGAAATAAAACTCTTAAAAATATAAGAAGTATTTCCACTTTTTACTAGGTAATTTATAGTTTAAATCATATTTTTTAAATAAAATTTGAATTTTTTTAAAACAAGTAAAATTTTGTCTTCATTTTTTATCATATTTTTAAATTTTCTAGTTTTGTTATATTTTTGTCATGAATTTTAGTTTCTAAATGTCTTAAATAATTATTAGTCCATTTAATATTTCTTCCACATTCACAAAATTGTGGTTTTAAAAACATTTCTCTAATACATTGTATACAAATTGTATTTTTTCTATCTTTACTATAATGATAATTATTAAAATTTGAAATATCTTTAATTTCTTTACATTTATGTCATTGTTTTTCATTTAATTCAATAACTTTAATACTATCATATAATTTTTTATAATACACATCCTTACATTCTTTACAATAATAATATAACCCATCTTTAGTATTTTTGTCTTTATAAAATTTAGATATATCTTTATATAATTTACACCTTAAACATATCTTTTCCATTTATATAAAATAAAATTTACAAATTGGTTTTTTTCAATTCATATTCATAAAAATTTCCAATAATATCTTCATTATTTTGATCTTTTATACTATAAGTAACTGGATTTGTATTATTAATTTTAGAAATTATAAATATTTCTCTAGACCAATTATTTTTATATTTATTAGAAAATGTTGATTTTTTATTTCCAATTCTAACTCTATCATTTATTTTAAATTTTGATTTGGTTATTATTTTTGGTGGTTTATATTTAAAAACAGTATCTAATAAATCCTTTTCATTATTTTTATTTACTTCAATTGGTTTCATTTTAATTGTTGAATGATATGAGTTATTATATTCTTTAACAATTTTTGGTAAAATATTTATCCATCTATAATTTTTATTAATTTCAAACTGTATTTTCATTTTTTCATTTTGTGTTCTATTATACCTTTCTATTATACTTGATTTTTCTTCATTTTCTGTATGATACAATTTAATATTATATTTATTTAATATTTCTTTAAATTCTTTATTGATAAATTCTAATCCTTTATCTGTATGTAAAAGATTAGGTGATTTATGATTAATTTTAATTGCATCCTTAATTATTTCTTCAAATGCTCTAGAAACTGTTTTTCCATCTTTTTTCTTTAATGGTTTTGACCAAACATATTTTGAGAAAGTATCTATCACATTTAACATATATTTATAACCATCATTTTCTTTTTCATAATTTTTCATTATAATTAAATCTGCTGCCCATAAATCATCAATACCTAATGTAATTATTTTTCTTTTTAGAAATTTCTTTCTAATTGGAGCATGAATTTCATTTGCTTCAATTATTTGTTCATTTTTAGTTAATTCTTTTTTAATTATAGGTTTAACTTCTTTTTTCAAAATTTTACTTTTATTTGTTTTACAAATTGAACATTTAGTAGCAATTCTATATAATCCATTTTTCATTTCAACGATTTGTGGATTAATATTTTTAGTTTTTTTCTTACATTTGTGACAATGAATTGGTTCATTCATTTATGTATAATTTTTTTTTAAATAAATGGATATGTGTTATAGATGTCATAATCAAATTAATTTTACTATTATTGGAAATTGTGTAGGATGTAATATATGTAAAAGAATTATTTATGAAAAAAAGATTAAGAGAAAAAGTAATAAGAATAAACATCTTAAACATATTTTAAGAGAATTTAACCATTTTCAACCATATAAAACACAACAATTAATTAATGAATTATATATTTTATGTATTTCCAATCATTTTGAAACAACACCTAAGAATATAAAATTATTTTTAAAACAAAGGAATTGTACAAATTGGATATTTTACTATCAATTTTTAAACAAAATATACAATATTGATTTTGAATTGAATAATGAAGATAAAGAAAAAATTACACTATTTTTTAATAAATATTTATGTTTTAAGAAAAGTAATATATCATACAAAAAATTATTACCTATGATTTTTAAATACTTAAATATGGATTTTTGTATAAAACCTAATTATGATAATGACTTTTTAACATATCTATCACAAACAAGTTTGTGATATTTTTTCCTATATAAATGGATCTGCTAGAAGAAATTAATAATGTTGGAGAATTAAGATTTAAAGAATATAAACCATTAAAAAGTTTAAATTTAAATAAAAAATATAAAATTGAAAAATTTGAAAGAATTAAAGATAAATATGGATATACAATTATTGTTGAATTAGAAAAATGTAAAGTACATTTACCAAAAAGATTTACTAATGTAATTGATGATAAATCAATTAAAGAATTAAATAAAAAAGATTTACATTTAATTGTCACTGATATTAAGACTTTTGATGATAAAGAAACTGCTTTAGTTAAATTTGAATAATTATTACAATATTATTGATACTAAACCTTAATTTTACTTGTTTTAAAAAAATTCAAATTTTATTGAAAAAATACTATTAAAATTTTAAATTACCTTATGAAAAGTCGACTATTAATTTTATTGAAAAAATACTTATAAAATGTTATAATTTTACTTGTTTTTAAAAAAATTTTATTTTGTAGAAAATTTAGGCATATTTGTTAAAAATTTCATTAAAATTGCATATTTTTTAAGACAATTTGACAAAAGCTGAAAATTGGCCAAAAAATGGCAAAAATATTGCATAATTGTATTAAAAAACTGTGAAATTTGTTAGATTTTTGATTGTCTCCAAAAGTGTCCTAGAAGTAACATGATACTATCTACTTATATATATATATATATATATATATATATATATATGAAAACGAACGAACGGTGTTTTTGGCTTCTGGGGACCTCAAAATGAAAAAGTAAAGTGGTCCCGGGCTTAGGTCTTACCATGGCTACTACCGTAATAGCGTATTCCCTATAGGGAAATTCGCTAATATTCCCTATAGGGAAATTCGCTAAAAGGTAGTTCAATGTGAAAAATAATCTGCTGGCTAAATGAAAGACTTGACCTTGACCCGCCTCTTCTATTGCCACCTACTAAGGTGATAAAATACTAAAATAAATTTTTTTAATGGACTTCCAAATAATCTATAAATAATCATTTTAAAGGAAGCCTTGGTGCATGCAGGGTACAAAATTCTAAATTTTGACCACTTGAAGTAGAAAAAATGGGTTTTTGTCCTATGGTCGAATTAATGTAGATTTTTTAAGCTTCTTTAATGAGGCGAACATTAGGACCTCGTAGTCCTCTCTTACAGTTAACCTCTAAATGGGGGGGAGGGGATTTTGGAAATATTTTTATGATTAGGGGATTTATAGGCTTCACAATGACACATAGATTGCCATTTTCCAAATTTCCTGTTGGTGTGTCTAAGTTTTTCCACATTTATTCATGTTTGCCCCCTGGATTGATGATGACTATAAATAATAATAAGTTACAATACTTTTACGTATTCAACCCAAACATTTGTCTTCAGATGACTAATTTTGGGACATACGTCCCAATATCTGATCTTGCGTCAAAAGTGAAAAACAGTGCATTGTAACCTATTATTATTTATTTTCCCAGATGTCAATAGATTGCCATCAAAGGAAGTTTTTTAAACACTTTCAAATAGTTAGTTTTGTTTCCTTTGAAAATAAATAGAGTTTTACTAGTTTTGTACAATATAGATCATGTTGTTTCAACACTGCAATATGGGAAAAATGAGCTAATCCTAGCAAAAATAACCATTAGCCCCTGGTCATATATATATATTTTTTTCTTAACTCTTTTTTTATGGCTAATTGACAAAATGACATGACAAGCCCACAATTGGAATAAAATTATGATTTTAAAAAACTAAACAATAGAAATTTTACCATAAAGCAATCAAATAAAAAAAAGAATTAAATATGGATATTTTCACTTTTGATAAATTCAAAGATAATGTCCAAAACTTCAAAATTTTCATATGATAAAATAGATAAAATATTACATGGAAGTTCCACTTTCAATTTTGTTAAATCTTTGATCATTTTCTTCCTTTTGTCTTCATTATAAAGCATGCATGCAAAAAGTAGATGGTCAGGTGAAGCAGAGTCTTGAAGACAATCACAGACTTGTCTGTTGGACAAATTAATACGATAAAGATGATTCCTGGAAAAAGTATGACCACATCTTAATCTACAAAATAGTGTGACGAATCTACGGCTCCTGTTATAATCATAAAACCAGGGATGAGTAATAACACTAGGTTTTAGATTGAAAACCCTTCTTCCTTTAAACACGCTGGAAATTTCCCATTCCTCTTGCCATTTCTTGTAGGCATTTCTCCGGAACAGGGGTCTGAGGTCGAAAAAGGATGGTTGGTAGGACGGATTGTAATGTGTGGCACACTTTGCAGCATGATCCGCTTGATCATTCCCTTCTATCCCTGAGTGTCCAGGTATCCATACAAAAACAATTTTGAAGCCTTTTGCAGACAATTCAAATATTTTACTTTTGATTTTGATAATTGTTGGATGGGAATTGAAATTCATTTTCAAGTTACCAAGGGCCGTGATGACGCTTTTAGAGTCCGATAGAAATCAAAACAAATCAAAACATCTTTATTTCAACAAATACATATAAGTAATACATACATAGATAAATAAGAAATATTATCTCACATAAGTTTGACACTTGTGCGTGTGATAGAGTCCTTATAATTATTTTATTTACTACATAGTAGGGAGATGTTAACATTAACAAAAAAATAACTAAAAAGAATCTATACAACGATTTTTGATAACTTAAACTAAAATATTACAATTGTGAATTGGTACAAATTTGTTAAAAAAAAAAAAAATAATAATAATAAGAAATTAATAAATAGACGGCACGGAGTCAATAGTGATGCGTAGATTATTTACAGCGCAACAAGAATAGCATGGTACAGTAAAAAGAAAGAAAGAAAAGTAAGGGATGAAAGCTAGAATGATAGATTTTTTTATAATTTTTGGTTTCAATATAATACAGGGCATGAAATAATATATTTAGAAGCATTACCATACATGAAACATCCAAAGTCCAAAACTGATCTTATAAGGGACTTGTACAACATTAACAACGTTTGTGGATCCGCCCCCCAGTAACAAGTCGAGACCGACCTTATTATATTTAGTCTTTTATTACACTGTTCTTCTAATACACTTATATGTTTCTTCCCATGAGAGTTTGCGGTCAAATGTGGGTCCTAGAAACTTCTGTTCCTGAACACACGAAATGGGGCTGTTATTGTATAAGATATTGAGAATAGGAAGAAAATTTTTTCGTGAGAATACACAAACCGCAGATTTTGAAACTGAAACTTCTAGCCCTCTATGCCTACACCAATTGTAGAGATTGCATAAAGATTCACTCAAATATTCTTCACATTTCCTCCATAACTTGTCGGTTACATATACTACCCAGTCATCTGCAAACTCAAGGGTTTTGATTTGAAAGTCAAAACAACTTGACAAATCCTTACAATATATTGAAAACAGCAGCGGACTCAACACTGAGCCTTGAGGTATACCTTTGCTGGTCCACTTTGGAGGAGATAGGAAGTTGTTAAACTTTACTTGTATTGAACGTTCAGAAAATAAATTAAATACATATTGCGCAATTTTTCTTGGGACATTGAGGGACAGCATTTTTTGTGATAAAATGTGGAGATTCACACTATCATACGCCCCTTCAATATCCAAAAATACAGCAGCAAGGAATTTAGATTCATTGAATGCTTTCTGAATGTCAGTTGTTAAAAGAGCTAAGTTGTCAATACAACTTCTTCCATTACGAAAAGCAAACTGAGTTGGAGAAAATTTGTTGTGCTTTTCCATCCAGTGTTGAAGTCTATTTTTGAGTTGTCTTTCAAACAGCTTTCCCATTGCCGATGAAAGAGCAATCGGTCTGTAGCTGTCAGCAAGGTGAGGGTCTTTATTAGGTTTATTTAAGGGCACAATGATATATTCCTTCCAAGAATTCGGGATGATATTGTAGATCCACAGCTTGTTAAGAACTTTTAAAAGAACCAAGCATGATTTTTCTGGAAGACGGATTAAAAATAGATTGCTAATTGAATCTTTACCAGGTGAAGTACATTTAAGAGACGAGAGTGCAAACATCAATTCTTGCTCAGAGAATATTTCCACGAGATTTTCATTCTCATCGTTAAGTGGACGTTCATCGATGAAAGAAGTGTACTGTAGATTAACTGACGGGGGTGCTAGTTTATCCAAAAATTCATCCAAGCACTCCGAAAAATATTTGTTTGCTTTGTGGGAGTTGATTGATAAGAACCTGTATTTCAGATTCTTTACATTATGCCAAATTTCTGAGATAGGATTGATCGATTAATATTACTGCAAAATGACATCCAATATTCTTTTTTTGTCGTTCGGAGGAACCTTTTCGTTGAAGCTGCAACTCTTTTAGCTGTTACAAGTACACATTTAGCAGAGTAAATGATAAACATTTCTAGATACAACCGGCATTTTATTATTCAAATCACAATTAAAAATTAACATAACAACTACTAGAACCATCCACACAACAACTAACAATGTAAACAAAAGATCATATGATTAAAATTTAATTACAGTAAGTAAAGCAGCAGTTTTGTTCCAATGTTACAGATAAATAGAAATTTAATATATTCAACACTTCCCCTTAACATTGGAACAAAATAATTAGAAAATAAACAACATAACTTAAAAAAAAATGTTCAGTCCTGTCTTCTTAAAAATTTTCGCCAACACAAAACAAAGCAAATCTTTAAACAAGCATAATAAATAGAGAAAAAATAGTCCTCCTTTCACAATAGTTCTCAAGTTCACTTCATAAAGTCCTTTTACGAAGTAGTTCACACAGGTTTTTATGCAATTCACATGTAAAATCTTTCATTTGCTTCCCCTGTTCATAATATTTGATTTGTTATGTACTATATCTCAATATTTCATTTACAAATAAAAAAATCAGAGAGTCTAATTTCCCACATTGAATCTACTGAGATTGATATTCCTTTTCTTCATTAATACTTCAGCATACGTTTCCTTACCATTAACGGTTTTTTCTTTTGAATAACCTGGTTCAACATTTTGATATTTGATGTAATTACAACTGTGAACTGATTTTTCTTTCAATTCTCCTATTTTGCTTCGAAGTTTTTCTTTGGTTCTATCTGTTACTTCAATGTTTTCTTCCACTGTGTAAACATACCAATGTGCCCCTTTCTTCAGTGCAGACATACAAAATTTACTTGTCTGTTTCACCATTATATCAATTCTCTGACCAGTTATTACATTTATTTTATGGTTTGAAGAATCAATTTGTCCCATTGAAATCAGGTTACTTCTTAGTTCAGGGATGTAATATACATTCGATAATCTAACATTATTCCCCCCACATTTGTTTATCGTTTTCAAGATTCACTGTTCCTTTTCCCCTTACTCTTAATAGGCGATCATCCGCCACCTTTACATAGTCTTCACACGGGGTATAATCTTTAAATAAACTCTTATGAGGTGTCATATGGTTTGAAGCACCATTATCTAGTATCCAAGTATGTCCATTCAATTTTTGAGATAACCCAGTTGTAGCTAGAGCAATTTCCTCAGTTCCATGAGATTTACCTTCACCAAAAAATGTTTCACTTCGGTTTACGCTTATTTTCTTATTTCTTGTCCCACTTTTGTCTTTACTCCCTTTTTCTTCTTCAGTGTCCTTCTCAGAATTCCTATATTGATCCCTCTCATTTCTACACCACTTTGCAATGTGCCCTGGTCCTCCACAGTGAAAACAGATAAACGTCCCCTTAGGATTATCTCCTGTTTCATTTTCTACCCGATTTTTCCTTTCTTTTCTTTGAAATTTTTTAATTTCAAAAACTGCTAAAGCTTGAGTGTCACATGCATCTTCTGTTTCTCTGTGTTTCCAGGTCAAGTCTTCTTGATGAATCTGAGCTTTAACATAAGTTAAGTCTAATTTGTCTTTATTCATCGTTCGAATCATTGCATCATACTTCTCAGGTAGTCCGGCCACAGCAATGCCTGCAAGAGCTCTGTTTGTCAAACTTATGTCAAGGCAACTTGATATTTTTCTGTGGAGATCAGTAATATTTTTGATGTACTGTTGAGCAGTAATTTCGTCAGTTTTCTTTACATTAATCAAATCTTTCAAAAGCTTAATTTCATATATAAAATCCAGTTCAGTATTTGCTTTGGCTAGGCGATCCCAAGCTTCTTTTGCAGTCACACAATCTTCAATTTCATTTAAAGTCTCATCAGGTATTTTTTCATATATTAATTCAAGGGCTAAGTTGTCCAGTTTTTTCCTTTTTGCTCTTTCTTTCGGTGTAGTGATAATCAACTTTGGTTCATTGTCTTCATTATACACGATTTCGTCATTTTCATCTCTTTGGTAGTCATCATATCCGGTTATCGCTTCAAGACATTCTTTTCTCCTTAACAAGGCCTTCATTCTGACACTCCAGGCATGATAATTATTCTCATTCAACATCCAGTTTGTTTTACTAATATCTTCTTTCTCTTTGTTCATGTTGGTTTTCAGTCTTCTAACTTCTATGTACTACAACTACTTTTCTATTATTTTCCTCTCATAAATTTTTCAAATCAGGCACTGTATGGGTCTGGGCCCATAACCTGTTACAAGTACACATTTAGCAGAGTAAATGATAAACATTTCTAGATACAACCGGCATTTTATTATTCAAATCACAATTAAAAATTAACATAACAACTACTAGAACCATCCAAACAACAACTAACAATGTAAACAAAAGATCATATGATTAAAATTTAATTACAGTAAGTAAAGCAGCAGTTTTGTTCCAATGTTACAGATAAATAGAAATTTAATATATTCAACATTAGCGAATTTCCCATAGGGAATATTAGCGAATTTCCCATAGGGAATAAGCTATTACCGTAGGTCTCATGGTAAGACCTAAGCCCGGGACCATGTTACTTTTTCGTTTTGAGGTGCCCAGAGACCAAAAATAATAGTCATTAAAAATTTTATATATATATATATATATATGTATGTATGTATATATGTATATATGTATGTGTCCCTAGACACGATAACTCTCGTAAAAATGGTCCGATCAACACCAAATTTGGTAGAGATGTGTAATCCTACGTTTATTCGGATGAGTTCGTAAACCAGACATATCGACCTACCGGAAGGGGTAGTTTTGGGGGGTTTTTTGCATTTTTCATATGTAAATTTTAAAAATTTTAAATTTTTATTTTAACCATTGGATTTAGCTCAAAAAAAACACACAATTTAGTATTTTGAAGCTTTGCTCTATCTCCATTGGTTACCGAGATATTAAAAAGTCTAAAGACAGTACATTGTATTTTGGTTCTCCAATGTTAATCTTATGGAGAATTTTGATGTGTTAATATTTCACTCACTAACCAATATTTTTCGATGAAACTTGGAATTCAGCTTCATTTGGTTGAGATTCATACATTTATGGTAAAAAAAATCTTGGTTTTGTGCTTATCATGGCAGCAAACCTGCATACTCTTTTCCCATGTTAATCATATGGAGAATAGGCAAACTTCTTTAGCAATGGACAGATATTGATGACACTTAGTAAATGGCTTCATATGGTAGAAATAAATTTTTTTTATGATAAAAACCTAATTTTAGTGTTCCCTATGGCAGCATACCTGCATACTCTCCCTATATTTATCATAAGGAGAATAGACATTTATTTCCCTATTTATGAGCATGTGATTTTATTTCGTTTACAGTTTTATGTGGTCAAAATTAATATTACTAATTTGGAAATTCGCTGAGTACGCAGGTCTGCTGCGACGGGGGGTATTATAGTTATATAGTTATAGTTTTATAGTTATGGTCATATTTTGATTTTTAGGATTTTATGAAAACATCTGATAAACATCATTCGTTATATTAAATTACATCTCTTTTGCTATTTTGTTATCTATGTATCAAGGATAGTTTCCATGGAATAACAAAATAAAATTGTCAGTGACTTTTCAATCACCCTGTATATATCGTATGACGTTTAATGGAGAGAGATCGCAATCAACTGACAGTTCTTCTTGCCTGAAAAGCCTGCACTTTTTTGTTTTCTATGCAGGCTTTCTATAGTTTGAAATTAGAGAAAATTGTGTCTGAGTAGCTAATAAAAATTGTTTCTTTACATTATTATTTTTTTATTTAGGTGTTTTACATAATTTTTGTCATAACTCTTGCAAAAAAACAGTATAATGTATGAGGGTTTTTTTAATGGACACCTGGAGGGTTGGCCCTTGACCACTTTGTGTGTGTCTCCGTCTCCATGACTAACAGCACCAGTTGTGCCGCTGCCCCCAGGTGAGCACTGTGAGCAGCCGCTGGCAGGTAGTGACTGCCGCTGCCCCTCGCCACACGTCTGCCCACCCCCCGCCATCATCTGTGGGCCCCCGTCCTGCCCACCCGCCCCCGCCTGTCCCCCCGCCATCACCTCTACTTTAGACTGGGAAGAGGTAGTGGCAGTCATCATCGCCGTGCTCATCATATCCTGTCTGGTGCTAGTGTTCATCCTGTACAGGTGAGTTTAAAATACATCCAGTCAAAGAATAATGTCAATCAAAATATTATCATTGTAAGGAAAGCTGGTTACATTAACTCTTGTGTTATCAATCCATCACAATGAAATTCTTGAAGCAAAAATTAAAATAAATTAAATAAATTAAGTCTTAAAATTTGCAAGTGAGTTATGTCATGTAAAAATAGTTTATTTATTGTTGTTTGCTAAATTGTTGCTTTGGTTTTTATAGTTATTTGTTTGTTGGAATATGTTTAATCTCGAAGTTTGTCAGCGATGACTAACCTAACCATCAGCCTGCAATAAGATTTAAATGATTAATAAATAACCTAGTTAGCTTTACAGCATCGTATTACAGGACTTTTTTTATTGGATCCTCCTAGAGGAATTTGGGGTGGGGGAGAGGGGGTTGACTATTTCAATAGTAAACAACAAATTTAAACTTGTGACAAACGTGTTCGAGTAGCAGTTCCTCAGGTAAATTTTTTAGTTTTGTTTAGTAACTCCTAGGCAGCTGTTTTTTTTCTATGTTTCTAAGACTAACCTTTACTTTTACTTTGTTCAAAAGTTACAATCCTAAAGCCGCGTCCGCACTGGCCGAACATGTTCGCCGAACAAAGTTCTTCCGAACATTTGTTTGTTCGTTGCTAACCTTTTACAATGTAAATCATATGGCCGGTTAATTGTTCGTTAAGAATGTTTGTTGATTTATGTGTTCGCCGAACAAGTTCGCCACGAATGTTCGCCCAGTGCGGACGCGGCTTAAGGTAAGATTAAAAAACAACTGCTACAAATAATATTACAAAGCAGATAACAAAATGTTGTGATGTAAAATTACCAGCTGATAAGCAGCAGTGAAATAAAAAAATAAAGAACAACAACAAAATACCAAAAATGCCAATGCAATATTAGTAAGAATAAACAAATCCTTCCCACCACTGTTTCTGTCCCCTCCCAAAAAGGATCAATTTTGTTTTTAAATGGGCTGTTGTTTTAATTACTTCTTAAGTAATGGCAAAAAAATAAATAAATAAAATCGGCCAAAATAATGTTTATAATAGGGTTTCATATAGATAGGAGTGTTCTCAAAGTCTGGCTTTGATCTTCTGTTATAAAAAAAACATTACTCAGTTAG
Organism: Neoaliturus tenellus; assembly: GCA_030545055.2. Classification (NCBI taxonomy): domain Eukaryota; kingdom Metazoa; phylum Arthropoda; class Insecta; order Hemiptera; family Cicadellidae; genus Neoaliturus; species Neoaliturus tenellus. The sequence continues at coordinate 155,241,160 of CM061531.1, forward strand.
AGAATCTATTTAGAATAATAAAAAACCGTTTCAATGTTTACAAATTTGTTTTGGCTTCCAGGCGCTGTCATAGGGTTAGTCCAGGCAACAGGATGGACAAATCTGAATTGAATCATGTCATCAAACGAACTTCCAAGCTGAGCAACCTCCAAGTGACTCAGGTACTTAATCTGTTTGTTGTTGCAACAAACTGTTCGTAGTATGCACTACTTTTATTTAAAGTCTTGTAGAAGGGTGATTTTAACTTTTTGGAAATGCCTGAACTAAAGAAACAAGTTAAATTTAACTGTATTTTTATGATCTTTTTAGGCTTTATTCCCCAAATGGAAATGAAGGATCCTTTATGGAATGACAGTTGTGGTGAGGCTTTCAGACTGCGTGCAGGAAAAATTAAATAAATAAGTAGCCAAGCCCTGAAGAAGGGGGACATTCTTTTTTCCGGTTCTGCGAGATGTAGGCAATGAACTCGGGACAAGTATGAGGGTCTCTGTGTTTTGTGTTTATGTGTCATTTAAACAATTTGACAATATTTGAAGAAGCATAAAAGGTGGGTGAAGCCCATAAAATATAACATAAACTAAAGAAATCTCACCTAAAATCAAGTCAGTTTAAAACCAAAACTTTATTTAAAAAATTTTTTGAAACTAAATAAATTTTTTTTTGCCACTTATTTCTTAGTGTATTGTATTTAAAATTTGAATCCATCTCCTATATGTTACACTTCTCGCCTTTGCGCCTCCGTTTCTGATGATCCATGGTTTTGTCCACAGCCGTCGAGGCCGACCTCCTACACTTGCAGTTCCAACAACGAGCTGTTCTCCGCGGTGGCTTTGAACAACACAGAGGACTGTGTTCCGTCCGACTATCGCCGCAACCTCATGAGTCCCCACCACAAGATAAACAACGGTAAACAATTCTGTCTTTTGAAGACCACTGTAGGTCTTTGTGTAAAACGACTGATTTGAGTGCGAATCAAACTGTCAAACTGTACATAAATTGCCCTAATAGTGTTTGAAGCGATATATTTTCCATAATCTCGAAATATAGCGAGTAGATTTTGCTTAAACTTTGTATTTGAGATTGTTTTGGTCCAAAAGTAAGCTTAGAAACAGTCTCAACCTCAGGAAAAATAGTTTTTTCCTCAAACTAACTTCGAAAATTTCAATTTTAACTTTTGTCTTATGGAATAAAAAGATATAAAAGAATGTTACTTAAGCATTGGTTTTGTAACTGCTGTCACCTGTGAAAAGGTGTAGTTGGCGTAAGCCAGATTACTATGATACCATAACAAAAGTAACTTAAAATCAACAAGCAAGGTTTGGTTAAACTTGTACTGTTTATAATACATTTACTTTATAAGATTAACTCACATTGCTATTGCCCACCCATACCCATCAGATTTTGAAGGTAAAAAGTGCTTTTATAACATTTGTTAAAATGAGGCAAAGAAGGATAAAAAAATCTTTAAACTCAGAAAATGTACAGTTTTTTGCAATATTCAACACTCACCTGTTACTAAGTAAGGTACCTGTAAAAAGTGACACTATTCATGTACAAAAATGTATAAAATGAATACAGATATATGATTGATTGATTAAGGCCGGCCGCACACTGAAACGGATGTGACACGACGTGACGCAACAAATCATCTTACAACTTCGCGAGCGAATGTAAAACCTTCTAAGTAAATGGAGTACCCAGTTTAACGAATAGAATTTTTTATGAATAGTAGGGACTTTAGTGTCTTGCATCTCTTTTATTAGGTTTTCCTATTTTTTTTGCAGGGAAATTTTTATTCTTTTCGCAAAATATTTTGTTTACTCATTCTACTTTTTCATATATATTTTTAAGTTTATTTATTTAATACTTTTTAGATGGGATAGTTAGGCATGATAAGCCTTGTGGCCACAAGCCCCAACAATTTTTTTACTATTGTACAGTTTCTTTTAAAATCAGTAATAGTAAAAAATACTCTGGTATTTGTAAGTAAAATTAAATCACACATTTATCCTGATGAGTACCGGTATAGTTAGAGTATCAAACGAAATTAAAATCTTTTTATTTTAAATATCGTGGGGAGATCTTAAATGTTTTGAGACTTGGTAAATTACAAACTAATACAGCGAACAAACGAGGGGGTATGGGGCAGAGTCCTAAACTAACCTAATAATTGAGATAACCACTACGGGGGCAAGGGAGTGGAGCCTCCATCCAGCATGATAAATAGAATATTTATATAGTTAATTATTATTTTACAACTATAATTTTTTACAAACCAAGGGGAACTAGAAAGGTTTTTTAAAAACAGGTTCCAGGCAATTTTCGAAGCTTTTTATTACAATTCGTTAGGCAGTATGTATTAGCTGCTTTTGTTACTCTTTGGTTGTCCCATTTGGTTGAAGTAACCGGTTCAATACTTGACTTTTTATTGATTTAACAATTTAGGCCAACACTTAAGGGGCATGGTGGCGGAGCCCCCATCATGCCGTAGGCGAGTCAGTATGAATATAAAATCCCAAGTTGGAAAAAAATGTATGCAAAAAATATTATCCTTTCTTTATGAGACGAAGCAAAAGGCTTAAAAAGACTAAGAGAGAAGGCGTACAACAATCCGAAGTCAGACTGTTGGGGTTGTACTGATGTGCTCATGTCAAATTGAACCAAATAAATTTCTCTCAGTTAAAGATAGAATAGTAAAACTTCTACTTTAGTACATAAAAAATATAATAATGTAGGTTACAATACCTCAAACCATCGTAAATCCAAATAGTTATCTTGATTGATTACTAGTTTTGGGAACAACTTCCCATTGTCAAATCTTCAAAATGTCGAAGTTGAATTTAGTTACTGAACATCTTGTTGTCGTCGAAGTAAATTGTTCAGTAAATTCAACTTCGACATTTGAAGATTTGACAGTGGGACATTGTTCCCGAAACTAGTAATCAATAAGAAAACTAGTTGGGTTGACAATGGTTTGAGGTATTGTAACCTATACATTATTATAGTCTGATATCAATCCACTTGGCAAATCATCATGAATAAAAAACATAAAAAATAACTTAAAATAACAGTTTTACAGTCACTTATTGGTAATAAAACTAACTTTTTTCAGATCTGAAGCAGACTGCAGACATACCCATGAATCAGCTAATGCCTGTGGATGAGGATACAAGGATAGGAGGTGAGGGACTAGATTCTGTATGATATTTTAATAAATAACTTATGACTTTTTGAAGTTGTTAATTTTAACTGTATGGTAAAGAGTAAAGAGCAGGTTGAAAGAATTAAGTTAGATGCAAAAACCCAGAAGTTGAGGGAACAGCAGGTTGCACACGATATTGATCAAATCAACTATGGGAAGATTTATCGCCAAAGTCCTGGATGACCTAAAGTCGAAAGCTAAGCCGTAGGATTCCCGTAACCATTGTGAAGGCAATCCGATGCACCAGGGAAGCCACATTACCTCTCATCATCAGCAGACAGGGAAAGTTTGCTGCAAAGGTGAACTTTGTCATAGAGGACAAGGGCTCATTTTCAGAACTCGAGCCAAGAGCTTCAGTCGAAATCCGGGATACTGGTGGTTTACTGGTGGTGGGGATACCCTGGACGAGGTGAAGTCCCCACTATCAGGCAAGCCAGGCTAGGGCCTGAAAGTTTGGGTCACGAAAATGAACAGATTCCAGCAGAAAATGGCCTTTGCCGAAATGAGTGAGAGACTTGCATCAATCTCCTCAGAAGGATAAAATTTGTCGGTTGGATCAACTGTAGGATCCGACAAAGGGAGACCGTGTCTCCATGCTTCCGTTGTTTAGGGTAAGGTCACTCTTCGCAGGGCTGCAAGGGGCCAGACCAAAGCAATATGTGCTTACGCTGTGATAAAGACGACCACAAGTTCAAGGACCTCTTCTGGAAAGGAACACTGCGTCCTCTGTGAAGCGAAGGGCTTGACTGGAGTCAAAGACCTGCCTGGCACAGAGAAGTGCTCCATTTTTCTTTCATCTTGGTTCAGTGTAGAGAATAAGTAATGTTTTTTAGTTGCTATCTCACCCCCAACAAGGCCATCCAAGACTTTTGTGATAAGATTGACCACTTATTGGAGCAGACTGTGTTTAGCAGTACACAACTATTGTCGTCATTCGGCAATGTGCCCTCCATCAACTCGGCAATATTCCGAAATGCCCTCAATCAACTCCCGGGGAGTGTACATCCAGAACTTTGCTGCCAGAGCCGGGCTTGTTGTCATCAACCAGGGCGACACCTCACTTTCCAGGGGCCCTGGGATGAGAGGCACGATACCCAACATAACACTGGCGCCAGAGTCACTGCTGACAAGGATCTTGGGTTTGAGGGATCCTCAAAGACCTTACGGCCAGAGATCACTAGTACATCGTCTTTGATATTCTGGATGAGCACCACAAGGCGCCTACTCCAAGAACCGCTCAACGCCGCTGGACGTAGTCAAGCTCACCCAGGTCCTATCAAGAGATCTTCCTGCTGCGTCCGGCTGGACTGGGGCCGAGGCTTTGTTAACATCCTTGATGGAACTAATCTACTCATCAAGTGAATCTTCCTCATGGAAGGATAGGCGAGGTTAAACTAGATAAAGAGTATTACAAAGATAGGGAAATTTGCCCCTGATTCCCGCTGTTTTCTGCCCCCTGTTGATTGGTGCCATTTTACCCACGATTCCTGCTGTTTCCTTTGTAACAAGTCCTTTTTTTACGGTTTCCCATCTGGTATCTGCCATTTTTTCCATACCTGTCCATCGTTTTAGCGTAAATAACTTCAATAGCCTACTCACAGACCATCAAATCAAAGTGGTTTTAAAACAAACAACCAATGATCAGATGTTTTAAAAGTATAAACAATGATTTTTTAAGCTTGTTGCGACCAATCAGAATAAATTAATCTAGTAACCAAGGAAACGAAGGTAAAGTGTGGGATGGTTGCCAAGGAAACAGCGGGAATTGTGGGTAAAATGGCACAAATCAACAGGGGGCCAAAAATTAACATGTTTTTATCACTCTATATGTATTTTAACCATTGAGTAAATATGGCGACTTATTAACATAATGTATAGAGTGGTCAAGCAATATTAAAGAATGACAAGATCGCCTGCCAGGGGCTCTACTAACTCGCAACTGATGAACCGGTGTGATTAATCGATAGCTTTCATCAATCGATAACTCGATTCAGCTCGATTGATTCGTCCATAGTTTTCAACGATGCCAATAACTATCTTTTTGATGGGATATGTAATCGATCCAATATATCGAATGCACACAGTTGTTTCAACAATCGATGGTTACCTCCCCACTATGCACTTATTTTGAATGAGAATACAATAAGATTTAGTTTGTAGGTTTGCTCTGCCATGCGGGTTTTAGATTAAATATTAGTAACTCCTTACCGAGTGAAGGTAGAAACAATATTTTATAAAGATATGTTTATAAATAAGCATTATATAAATGTTTTGAGATTTGCCTATAACTGCTCATCATCTACTAATGAGACATCTATTAATGACACATCTATGACACATACTAATGAGACATCTATTAATCTATTAATGAGACATGCGTACCGCAGCTTTATAGGGAAATGCGCTACCAATATCGTTGATTTTAAATACAGGTAATAAAAATATTTTCAGGATATCTATGGGACTGCTCAGACTGTCTACAAAATGGTGACGTGCATCAAACAAACCTAGCGGAAGTGCCAGACTCATCTAGCTTCCATAGCAACCACAGTAATCATAGCAATCATAGCAACCACAGCAACCATAGCAACCACAGCAACCACAGCAACTACAGTAACCATAGCAATGAGAGCTATCAGCCTGGTGAGTAGTCTATTTGGGTAAGGGTGTTGGTCTTTTCACAAACTCGATGATTCCTGGGGTTGAGGAGTGAAATTAAATTTTGTTACCTATTACCATGGAATCTAATGCCTGATGTAGTTTCACAGGGTGGAAAAGAGTCTGGAAACAATATAATATTTTTAAAAGTATTAAATTAATAAAACTAAAGCTTTGCAAATTGATTTTGAGTGACAAAGTCTACTTCTTAAAGTACTTATTGTCCTTGGACTTTCAAGGGGGGACGGTCCACAAGAAGTTTGAAGAAAATCTTAAACGTAAGCATAGGTCAATGTACATGTATGTATGTAATGTATGTACATCAAATTAAAGGTCTCTAAACTTAAAAAGGATAACAGAGCCTAAAATGGCAGGCGATCAAACTTTGCATTACAGTAGAAGCCCTCTAGTCCGGCCTCGGATGGTTCGGCTCCTGATAATACGGCTGCGGTATTCCGGAAATGAAATGTTCCCCAAGCGTTTCCCACAGACGAAATAGACAAGAGTCAACTTGTCCCATATTATATCACTAAACAGGCGTGGATACACGGGGGGGGGGGGGATTCCCCCCCCCCCCCCAGGGCCCAAGATTTTGCTCCGTTAAGTAGAAGATTATTTAACCGATTATCCAAAAACTTGGTACTTGTTTGTTATACATAAGCCAACTACTTTTTTATGTCATTTTGAACTGGGATTTTTATAAAAAGACACATAAGTTTCTAAGTTTTATAGATTTTGGGTTCTGCTTCCTCAGAGTCAGCCATTTCAACAATGATTGCAGCGAACGCATATCCGCCCGCGGCCTTGACACCGGGCCTGCTACACCTACTCAGCCAAATTTACAGCGTGCTGCGGCGATTAGCTTACTTTTGTTACTGTATTGATATATACGTAAGAAATACTTTCACTATCTCAAAACGAATCACACGGTAGTGATGAGTCATACGTAAAACAGTCTAGTCATCTATCTAATTCTGTAAGCAAAATTTTTTGAGCAAAATTGTGAGCGTTTTACAAATCACAGGAAGATTTTAAGGGTCTCAAATTTAAGGTCTCAGTCCCATGCACTAGGGAAAACTATCGGCGCATCCACAAAATTACCAGGAAATGAGAAACAACGAAAAACGTCCACCTTAAGAATATCATGGGGATTCGAAAAATGTCTTACTTTGTGTACACTAAAACATGTGTTACGGTTTGATTTTAAAACGAGAGACAGCTGATAACATTGAGTGAAAACTATTAACAACCAATTCACAAAATATATACTTAGAGTGCTAATTAACTATAACACGACGATTTGTGGCTTTGAGCGACTAAAAATTCTACTAGGAGCGTTACCAACCTTATAAACTATTACAAATTGACTGCTGATTTTTACTGTCATTATAGTCATTTAAATTGTAATATATATATAAAATTTACTGGTTTGCTAAGTAAGCGTGTATGCAAATTGTAAAAAAAAAACATTCTAATCGTGATGAGGGCATCACGAAAGGGCACAATGGGCGATGAATTGTGGTTTGAGAAACTCCTACTTTATATACATTAAAACGTGTTTTGTTTGATTTTAAAACGAGAAGTGTCAAGTTATCATATATTGAGTGAGGATGATATATTGATTGAAACTAAAGTGTATCAGTCAACGGAAGTGTTGGAATTAATCTGTTAGCTGAGTTTTGTCAGAAACTTTTTGTTCATTTCATAGATTGCAGAATAATAGGACAGAGTTAAAATCAAAAACATTTGTCCTATATATACTAGAGAAAAAAGTAGCAGGTCTAAAACTTTACAACAAAATGCAAAAAATATATAAAAAAGATATATTTTCTTATAGTTTCTCATGAAAGATTCTCCATGTATAGTGATTTAATAGCGTATTAAATAAGTATAGATTTATACACACACACACACACACACACACACACACACACACACACACACACACACATATATATATATATATATATATATATATATATATATATATATTTATATATATTTATATATATATATATATTTATATATATATATATATATATATATATATATATATTTATTTATTTATTTATATATATTTATATATATATTATTATTATTATATATATTATTATTATTATATATATATTATATATTATATATATATTATATTAATATATATATATATATTTATTTATATTTATTTATTAATATACAGTACACTCTCGTTCATCGGAACTAATGTGGCGGACGGCCAGTTCGGATGTCAAAAAATTCCGATGAAGCGGAGTCCGTCTCGTGAGTCATCATGTCCGCCCGTACGTTGACCTATCGTGATTGTATTCACTCTTGTTTTTAAGATAACACAAGAGATTTTATGAAAATAAGGCACTCAAACTTTGAACATGGTAACAATGAACCTATAGGAATAAAAACAACGCATCAAATAAAGATCCAAAATCTTTATTCTCATATTCCATATTCATATTCCAGCAGTCAACTGACTTCCACGTAACACAGGTGCAGTCGCAACGCGAGACAGACTGAATGACAGTTTGGGAAGCGGTCGACGCAGATGTTCACTTCCTGCCCCCTTCCTCTTTCTATTTTTGAGCGAATACTCCACGGCCTTGTAAATGACAACGATGGGTACAGATTATGGAAAACGCCTGATGACTTTTGATGCAAAATGTGATACTTCACTGTTGTGCGGATAGAACGAATGGAAATTGAAGGCGCTAAAACGGAAAAATTATCTATTTCGTAAGAAAAAAAAAAATAATATCCAGATTTTCAGTTCCGATGAAGCGGAGTTCCGATGTCGCCGAGTCCGATGAACGAGAGTGTACTGTATCGATAATTTGTTAGGGAGATAAAGTCACATAAATATAACATACATAGTTTAGTAGTTAACAACATCAAAATAGCTACGGTCTTAATTGATTCCTAATCTTAAATAATTTTAAAACTCAAGCTACCTTCATCATTCAACAATTTAAAGTGATGGCAAAGGAGTTTTTCAAGCTCCTTTATCATCACTTTAAGTTGTTAAAAATAAATTCTCTTAATTAATAAGCAAATAGTGGTTTGCAAATGAGCTTCAAACACTATGAATTATACAATACGGCATACATTATGGCAATTTATGAGCTAAGTTATGTAAAAGAATATAAAATCAAATTACTTTTGATGTAGTGGTTAACTGTAAACATATATCACTTTCACAGTAGAACTATTTTCCAGGTGATCCAGCTAGGGAACTGGCAACACTGGACACCAAGTTGAGCAGCCGAGAAGATCAGGTTATTCCATACGGGTTCCCAAGCACGATAGACACATGTTCATAGCCCCCCTCACAGCAGCAACCCTGCGTCTGCGCTTCTTGTTAGCCTACGCAGACAAGACTGACAAGCTGTTGAGAATTGTACATAGTATTTTGATAATTTGCACATGTGTAAAAAGTATTTTAATATTTATCTTAGGTATGTTTTGTAGACTTGTGCCAAATGAAAGGTTTTCTATTGTATTTTGAGGTTCAGAAGGTAATAAATAAGATTTTAATGAATAATTTTTTACTGAGGTGGTTGAAAGACTAAAGTTCACTGGAATATTTGCATCAAAACTGGCAAAAAATGTTCACAATGATTATAAATTTCTTACTTTGTAATTTGATGTTTTGGTACTGTGTTGAAACTACAATTGGTCCTAAAGTTTATTTAAACATAATTTATATAGCCTTATTCAAGAGCATTTTTCCCGGCCAATCCCTATAAATTTTATTTAGTAGAGTCGTGCAAACTCAATAATTTGACAGTATGGGTAACTTGGCCAACCTGTGGCATAATGGAAAATCTCATTCAGTCAATGTTCAGGCTATAGATATAGCTTTGACAGGCTTGACAAACACTGTAAAAAATTTGCCTCAATTTTTATCATTCAAATTTCGATAATATAAATTTCTCTGTTTTTTTAAGTATATATAGTATGCCAGAGGCATTTTGTTATAGTTATCACAAACGCTTCTTAGGGAAGCAGTTAAAATACATACATGAAGTCAGATCCACCCCCATAAACCCATATAAATTAAGGGTAATCAAAGTATTTTCTGATTTCACAAACTTGGCTACCCTTCAGTCCGGATCCACATTTACCGAGTTAGCAGGACCCAAACCACTGCACGGTCCACTATTACTATTTCTAGATCAATATTGTATGGAATCAAGGTAACAATTTTGGAAAAAAAGAAACGTAAGTGAAGCTTACTGGTTATTTTATGTCCAACATTTTTATATGTCCACACTCTTAAGTCTCCAAATAGTGTGTTATTTATATATTTTTAGTTTTTATTCCAGGTTGGATTTAACTGAAAATTAAATCAATTATATTCAAAGCTTGAACAAAATAGATTATGTCAATAAAAAAATTTACAAAATATATAACTTAGTCATAATAAATATTTTTATCATTGTATTAAAACAAAAGTGTACAAGTACAATCACCTGAACGGTACAATTCAAACATTTATGAAAGTTACAGAGTAACCTTGAAACTCAAGGGACTGGAAACACTTCCCTAATAGCCATATAACTTTGAATTATCCAATTTACCAAACTTTTTTACAGTGTAAAATGTGTTGAGTACCAAAATAAAGATTCAAATCAAAGCCAATCTTGAATTTCAGAAGTTGGAGTTTTGATGTTTCTCTGTTTACTTTCTAACTGTTCTATATATGATATTTCCTTTCATAATGATTATCATTGTAAACCAAATTGTCCAAATACTGTACCTACCTACTGAAATGAACTCGTTACCTCCACTCAATAAGTAACCAGTTCTGGAGAAACTCTTGTATCCAAATTTATGATTAATCAGTTAGAAGAAACAAAGTTTATGCAGTCTTAAAATGAAATTTCGTTAAAATCTAGTAAGTATATAGCATTGACTATACACTACTGTACATGATCAATAATTTCTGTGACCTCAGGTAGAAAAGTATTAATTACTTATCCATTGCAGAAGTCATGTTATTTTGAATAACGAAACATTTTAATTAAATAATAATAATGACTAGTGTATTTCTGTTGGTTATCAATATGTATGGTATTTTTGACATATTTTTAAATATATCAAAAACAAAAACATGGTTGCAGAACTGCAATCATAAAATGGATACTTGAGAAACTATTGCAAATTTCGCTGAATAAAAGTGTAAGAACTATTTTTGTAAAATATAATCAGTATTAATGCTAATTTATCGTTGTAATAAAACTTCCTAAAAGGTTTTTGTTTTATTTCCTTATTCTTCTAATTAATTAAAGTAAAAATTAAAGAGATATATACGTTGTTCAAAGACATAGGTTGAACATTAGAAAAATATAATTAATGCAATTTTAGTTGAGAAGGTAACTTTTAGTCATTAGAAGCTTAAAACGATTTGAGTGGGATAAGACTGGGGGAGAAGATAACAGAAAAATATGGTTGCAGATGGTCTATATTAGGAACTGCAGGGCTACTGCGACTCCTGGGAGCAATATGGGAGTTTTGAAATTTGATCAGAAACCATTTAGATGTTGAAATCCATTTTTAATACGGTATATTATTATTATCGAATTAAGAGTTTTGCAACAGTAGTGGATTGCACGGAAATAGTCCGATGAAAGTTTATGCTCTTTTGTTGACAAACTATACCTGGAAATGACATGTATTTTTTTACTACACATGGTAAATATAACGATAAATGACAACATTACAGGTGGGGAGGGATCCAGCGGTTACAATTTCCATCGGACTATTTTATGCAATCTATATAATATACAATTCCGTAAGCCAATCGGTCCCCACGAAATATCGAGTTAGAAGAAAATTAGGGTAACGTATGATGGCTCATTTTAAAGCTTGAGGGCCAAGGACGCAAGGAAAAATACTAGAATCATCAAAAGTTACCTGGGCTTCGCCCCATTGGATCTTGAAGTTCCATGTTAATTTAATGGGAAGAATATTTTTACATCTACACGTGTTAAATGCATATGTTCCAGTGAATATTTTTATCATAAACTCAGCTGGTTATTGAGGAGATATTTTGAGTTAAGATAATTTAATTATAACTTTTTTAAAAATTTGGTAATGCACTATAAAATACCCCTGTCGCAGCAGACCTGCGTACTCAGCGAATTTCCAATGGAATTTCAGATTATTTACTTTCCCCATAAAAACACCATAGGATCGAGTATGTAGGTGTTCTGCCATTGGGTGTTGTTAGATAATCTAAGTTAAAGTAATCAATAATTGGTGAATGTAAACACAAAATTGTATCAAACTCTGGCAATTTTTTATTTCCCCCATAAACCCCATGGGGGTGAGTATGTAGGTTTGTGCCATATGGGTTTTGTAAGCAAGTATAAGTTAAACCTTATATAGATAATGTACATACCAAATTTGATTAAGTTATGTCAATAAATAAGCAAGATTTAGGGTTTTCTTGATTTCCCATAAGAATAACATGGAAAACACATTTTTGAATTTGCCCCGTAACCAGTTATGCTATGATAAAAATTCAAAATACCAAATTGTTCGTTTTTTTAAGCTCTTTTAAATGGTTTCAGTTAAAATTGATGAATTTTAAAAGTTAAGGTCCAAAAATGCCAAAAACCCATTTTTGACCCCTTTGAAACCCCATAAAACCCCGTTCCCATAACCCGACAATGCTGGTTCGTGAACTCATGAAAATAGACCTGGTCTTACACCTCCATACCAAATTTCATCAAAATGGGAGGTCCCCTTCAAAAGTTATCAGTACCACGGACACATAGATATATAGATAGATATATATATGTATATATATACATATATATGAAAATGAACGAATGGTGTTTTTGGCTTCTGAGGACCTCAAAATGAAAAAGTAAAGTGGTCCCGGGCTTAGGTCTTACCATGGCTACTACCGTAAGAGCATATTCCCTATAGGGAAATTCGCTAAAAGGAAAAAACCAACAGTCCTGGACAAATTACGGATCCATAGTAGATTTATTGTTCGTGACCCTATCTATTTTGTGTGCTGATTATACTACAGTTTGAAGTTTCTTAGCCGGAATATAATTGATATAAAATTTAATTTATTGTCTTTACCCAGTGAATTGTTGTTTGGTTATTATGTTACTGCTTTAAATATTGGATATTTAATGGCAGGGGTTGAATTGTTTTATTGAGTGTTTATTTTTTACCAAATTTTATATAAACTACTAACATTGGATAAGCTCTGTGTGAGGGATATTTTGTTTTATCCATTCTCTGCTTCTTTCTTTACGTAGGTAGTACGGAATCAATAAACGCCCGTTAATCCATAAAACGGTGAGCTATTCATAAAAATGTCAATGTGCGAAAACAAACAATACATGAATCAATGTTCTAATTCATTGAACGAACACACAAAATAGACTACAATCAAAATAGAACAATATAGACACACAAGAGGGACGTCGGTGGCATGGGAGGCAAGGGGAATTGGGGCACGTTTGAGATAAAGTACAAAGAGAGTACAGGGACTCGGGGAGGAACAACGGGCCTGGAAACATTGGGGAAATGGAGGGATCTGTGTGGAACGGTGCGGATATGGGGGCACGGGAGCATGGGAGAAATAGGTGGCACGGGAGGCATGGGGGGCATGGGATGCAAGGGGCACGAGGGACTTTGGTGGCAGAAGACTTTGGTGAGAGAAGGGCGGGCATGAGAAGGTCAGAGTAGTAAGGGGGGTGGGGGGAAGTGGGAGGCACGCGGCCCCCGGGTCAAACGGGGGTGTATGGGGGACAAAGGGGGCACGTGGGGCACTTGGAAAAACGGCGGGATGGGCGAAAGGGAGCATGGGGGAAACGAGGGGCATGGAGGAGGCATGCGAGACAGAGGGTCAACGGGAGTACGAGGCAGATCGAAAAACATAGGGGCACGGGAGCATGGGGGGTATAGAAGCTTGGGAGCATGGAATGGTAGAAGGGGTACGAGGGGCTTTGGTGGCATGGTGGTAGTTAAGCATGGGGGGCACAGAGAAAACATGGTGGACATAGGGGCCACAGGTTCCACAGGTGGGGTGTATGGGGGTGTGGGAGCAAAGGGGACAAGCGGACCCCGGGGGCATATGGGTATTTTTTTTTTAACCTTCACCCCCCTTCACCATGGGCCAATAGGCCTATGCGGTGATCTTAAGACATAGCAAGGTACGGTCACGGCATTAAGTCACATAGGTTAGCTAGAGAGGTGACCGCTCATGTTTGTGCGTGTAATGTAGTCGCCCGGGATTGAACCGGGGACCACTGGTTTGTAATGCCAAAGCTCTACCACTAATAGGGTGCACTCTTCACTCCCCACCTTGATTGGCATTAATCAGGGACTCTCTTTACCACCAATCGGAGGTCTTGTTTCTGTCGATCGAGAGCAGTCTTCACCACCAATTGGAGACGATTAGAGGTAATGAAAATTACTTATCACTACAAAAAAGGGTGTAGCAGCGTTCCTGGCCAACTGGCACCCTAGGCTGCAGCCTGTCGGTTACTGATGCAGCTATGTTATTTATTCAAAAATTTTCAAGTACGGTAGTTTATTTATAAGTTTTTCCTATAGAACTATACCCACAGACAGGAAGACTTTAATTAAGAAACCTTAAGACTTTGGATAATGAAACAATTTAATCAAACATTACTTTTAGGAACAATCTTTACAACAAACTATTTTCATACACAAACAAGATCATCTGTCATAATAATAAAAACATATTAAATTAACATATGGCTTAGAATTGATCTTTAACACTCCCCCGCAATTCTACAATTTACTTCACAAACAGTTATGGAAGTTACAAAAGTCTCAACTCATTTCTGAATTTCCTGAACTTGGATTGTGGCAATCCTTTGGTAAATAAATCACCAACTTGATCTTCTGTCGGAATGTATTTTACTTCAACTTTCTTGTTTGAAATTAGTTCCTTGATATAATGGAAACGCACATCTATATGTTTGGATCTTTTTGTTTCCAAAGTCTTAGCCATCTTTATACAGGATTGGTTGTCTTCATATATAACAATCGGAGGAATTTCTTCAAACAAAATTTCAGAAAGTAGTCTCTGAATAAATAGACATTCCGTCGCACAAGCTGCAAGAGCAATGTATTCTGCTTCACAAGTAGATAGTGCTACAACTGGTTGTTTTTTGGTTTTCCATGCTACTGTGTTACCAAACACTTTAAAAACATAACCACTTATGCTCTTTATTATCTGTCTTCTATATTGTTCGCAAAGTCAGAGTCACAGTAGCATTCAATTGGCCTTCCTGTCTTGATGTCATTTTTGTACACAAGAGCCAGATTCTTTGTTCCAATTAAGTATCTTACAATGTTTTTCAAATACTTCCACTGAATTAAGTCGTAACAGTCAGTGGCGGATTTACCACTAGGCCGACTAGGCCCTGGCCTAGGGCCGCGGGTTGCAGGGGGGCCGCACAGAGTCCATAATATAGATATATTTTTTAAGGATGTACTTGCACGGTAAAGATGAGCATAACATTTAAGCCCTGATTTTTTTAGCAGACTGGTGTAGTTGAAAAAAAGGAAAATTCACAACACAGCAGAGAGACTTCTGTGAAGTCATTGTGGCATCTGCCGTTTTCCATGTCATTTTCGGGTGCTCATGAGCTACCTGTAGGTTAATCCATATTGGTGGCAACAGTGAGTGACGGCGCGAGGGCGCGGCGGCCCCTTTGGGCTTTTTATTAAAACTAATTGAAGTCACCTAGCTCTCGGTGTCAAAAAAGTGCTCCGTTTTCCCATTGATATTTTTTGGTTGCCAGTTTGCTATCGGTGAGACGCTATCAAAACGCAAAATCTAGACAATATTAAAATTAATGTTAGTTTAATTAAAGATTTTCTACAACCATTACCATTTTGTGAAAGTATCAAAATTCTGAAAGCAACACATTTGTACCATTATAGTAATATTAATAAAGTACCTAATTTAGATCAATAGGACCCCATTGCACCTACATTGAAAACAGTTGAGTTAGGTAAAATTGAGTACGGATAGCCATCTTGACTATTTTGATAGCCTCCCACCAACAGCAATTTGACCAACGTAACGGACAACATCCCTAACATACAGCGGCACGCTTTTCACAAACGTTTGAACAGAGATTAGTGACTCCAGTTATAGCATAGATCCATTGACTATAGATATAAGCAATGATAAAGCATATGGGCCCCCTTCCCTACCCCCAATTAATAGCCGGATAATCCAGCATCTTTTCAAGACGAGCTCGTTCTCAGAGATCAGAGTGTACATACAATTACACTTTACTCACACCAGAGCATAGGAAAAAAATTAAGGACGATTTTAGCTTAATTTGATGTTTTTAGTATCATACTTCGGTAATTGATGGGGGGGGGGGTCCCACAGAAAAGTGGGCCTAGGGCCCCAACCTTTTTAAATCCGCCACTGGTAACAGTTTTGGTAAGTGCTGAAGTACGTCACAGAAAAACACAAGTCAGGTCTAGTCCCTAACATCAGATAAATTAAACTTCCAAGTAGTTGTTTGTAGGGAACATTTTCGTTACAATTACTTTGTTTGTTTAGCTGCAGTTTTGGTAATATTGGCAAAGAAACTGGTTTTGCATCTTCCATTTTAAACTTCTGAATAATTTTCTTAATGAGTTTAGTCTGTTTTAGCTTTAGTCCATCATTAGTCTTTTCAATCGATATTCCAAGAAATTCCAGACATTTACTGTTTGTCAAATCCTTCATTTCAAATTCAGTAATCAACTTATTCTTCACATCATGTAAATCATTACCGTAACTTCTTTTGCAAGAATTATCATATCATCAACATATATCACAAGAAAAACTTTTTCTGTGCAATATAAACATGGATCTGAAGTCGATCTTTTGAAACCAAATTGTAATAAGTAATCGTTCAAACGAGTATACCAACACTTTGGAGCTTCCTTTAACCCGTACAATGATTTTTAGCGAATTTCCCTATAGGGAATACGCTATTACGGTAGTAGCCATGGTAAGACCTAAGCCCGGGACCATGTTACTTTTTCATTTGGAGGTCCCCAGAAGCCAAAAACACCGTTCGTTCATTTTCATATATATATATATAAATTTATCTATGTGTCCGTGGTACTGATAACTTTTGAAGGGAACCTCCGATTTTGATGAAATTTGGTATGAAAGTGTAAGACTAGGTCTATTTTCATGAGTTCGCAAACCAGCATGATCGTTTTATGGGGTTTCAAAAGGGTCAAAAATGGGTTTTTTGAATTTTTGGAGCGTAATTTTCAAAATTTAACAATTTTAACTGAAACCGTTTAAAAGAGCTTAAAAAAAACAAACAATTTAGTATTTTGAATTTTTAACTTGGCTTAACAGGTTACGGAGAAAAGCCAAAAATAGGTTTTCCATGTTAATCTTATGGGAAATCAACGAAAGCCTGTAACTCGCTTATTTATTGGAATAACTTGATAAAATTTGGTATGTACATTCACTCGGTAGTGTTCAACTGATATTTGCTTACAACACCCACATGGCGGCAAACCTACGTACTCACCCCTAAGGGGTTTATGGGGATGAAAATGAAAAGAACACCATAACTTGATAATATTTGGTATGTACATTCACTAGGTAGGATTTAACTGATATTTGCTTACAACACCCATATGGCGGCAAACCTACATACTCACCCCCATGGTGTTTATGGGGAAAATTAAAAAGTTCCGAATATTGATACAATTTGACATTTACCTAATGTAACTATTACATTTCCTAACAAAACTAACATTTTCTAACAACATCCCAAGGCAGCAAACCTACATACCCATTCCTATGGTGTTTATGGGGAAAATACAATATCTCAAGATCGTTTGGAAATTCGCTGAGTACGCAGGTCTGCTGCGACGGGGGTGTTTAAGTTTACATACAACTCCGTTTTTAGCTTCTACTCCTTTAGGTGGTTTCATGTAAACCGGAGTTGTTAGTTCTCCATTTAAAAATGCAGACTTGACATCTAGTTGGCAAAACTTTAAACTTTTTACGGCCAAAATTGATAACAAAACTCTTATTGTGATCATTCGAGCAATAGGTGCAAAGATTTCTTCACACGATTTCTCCCCCTGAAGGAATACACGAGCGACCAACCTTGCCTTTTTTATAGTCACCCCATTTACAGTTTTTTCTTTAAAAATCCACCGAGAATCGATCACTTTTTCTTTTTCGAAGCTTCTTCCACAATTTCCCAAGTTTTGTTTTTATAAAGGCAGTTCAGTTCTTCTTTAACAGCATCATGCCAACCTTCATCTTTTACAGCCTCTTCATATGATTTAGGACCATCATGAAGGAGCTCATCTACAGCGTAAGCTGCAGTAAAATTCATCTTATAGTCGTTAAGCCATGACCGAAGTTTCTTTACTCTATTTGATCTTCTTAGATTCATTTCTTCATTTTGATTTCCAAGGTCTCTTTCTTGCATCTGTTCAGGTTGTTCTAATTCTTCATTTGGATTTTCATTAAGTTGATCAGCTGTTCCGAAATCTCTTTCCACATTTACAGAATCATATAATCGTACATCTTCTGCTTGAATTGATGTGTCAAAATTCTTATTTGTTTATTTTCTGTACTAAAGAAAATTTCATTTTCATTGAATTTTACATGTTTCGCAATAATAACTTTTTCATTACACGGATCCCACAGTCGATAGCCATTATTTGCATAACCAACCATTATCATTTTAGAACTGCGCTCATCAAGCTTCTTTCTTAATTCCTTGTCTACGTGACAATATGCCACACAACCAAAAAGCTTAATTTTTGATAAATCAGGTTTGTAGCCATACCACACTTCTGCAGGAGTAACATTCTTTTCAAGAGTTACGGATGGTCTGCGATTAATTAGGTATGCCGCCGAACGAACAGCTTCACCCCAAAATGTCTTAGACATATTAGAGTCAATCAAGAGGTTATTAGAGTCAATATTAGAGTCAATATTAGAGGCACACAGTCACAAATGGTTCGATTCAAGCGTTCACAACAACCATTTTGCTGCGGATTACGAGGCACAGTGTATTCTAAAGTTATACCTTTTTCAGAACAGTAATTCTTAAAGCTTTTAGAAACGTATTCTCCACCATTATCACACCGGAGTCAATCAATTTTACTACCAACGTGAGCCGTAACTGTTGCTTCAAAGAACTTAAATTTCTCCAATACCTCATCTTTGTTTTTCATTAAGTAAACATGAGTAAAATGTGAGTAATGATCCAGAAAGGATACATAGTACCTCATACCACCGTGAGTTGTAGTATCAAATGGACCACAAACATCACTTGAAACAACTTCTAGAATTCTTTTTGGTTTTCTCTCATCAGGTAAATTTTGATAACTATTTCGAGTTTGTTTACCTCTTAAACACACATCACAAGGTTTCTTACCTGGATATGCTGATGCATGACCCATTCGTCTGTGCATCAAAATTTCACTTTCGTTAGTCTCAGACTTAAAATTATTAGCTTGAACATTAAAAGGTAAACTTAACTCAACTATATACAAATTACCATCAACATGACCATTCAAAATTACAGTTACATCTGTCCTCTCAATATGAACTTCATTACTAGAAAATGTAACATTGTGACCTTTTTGTTCAATCCTTCGAACAGACAACAAATTCCGAGTAAGGTTTGGACATTCAATAACCTTCTCAATTGTTAAGGATCTTCCATTTGGAAGAACTAATCTTAAAGTACCACATCTTGTAGCCTTTAGAGTTTGACCTTGTTTAGCTACTTTAATGTCAAAATCAATATCTTCGACATTTTCAAGATAAAACCCAACTTTAGAGTCGACAAGGTGGTGAGTGGAACCAGAGTCTACAACAAAACTTACAACATTCTTACCACTACCAAAGACTCCCTTGTCTTCTGAGATAAAGCATGAATCGTTATCTGCTGCTACATGAGTTTTAGGTTTGTTTTTCAGTTTTGGACAATCAGATTTACGATGCCCTTTTTCATTACATTCATAACACCGAAACTTAAACTTCTGGTTTTGATCATTCACTTCCCTAGCCGGAAATTTTGACTTCTTATAGAACTTTTGTTTCTTTTGACCGACAAAGGCAGAAGAATCATTCAATACTTTGCCTGATTCCCTCTGAATGCGTAATTCCTCAGAAAGCAACTGATTTTAAAAAAATCTAATGTTATCGCATCAGGATTTTGGTGAAACAAAATATCTACAGTGCGAGTTACCGACTGATAGTGTGAAGGCATTGAGGATAAAAGAGTAGTTATTATTTCTTGGTTATCCATACTACCCCCAGCAGACTTAAGGTCATTTACCAAAGTTTCAAATTTATTGAAATAAGACAACAACGAAGACTCACCTCGGAACTTCAAGTTACCCAATTATTGTTTGATACGTACTTGTTCTCCGATCCCAGACATACCATAGGTCTTTTTTAAGATGTCCATCATCCCCTTTGCTGTCTTCTGACCCTTAACTGTCGACATTATATCATCCGTGACATGCTGAATGATTAATCCTCTAGCCCTAACATCTTTTTCCATAAACGCGGCCTTTTTATCTTCATCTTGAGGAACTTCTTCATTTATTGCATTTAATACCTTGTTTTGTTCTAATAACAATTCCAACCTAAAAAGCCAATTGGTACTAAAATTGTGCCCCCCAAAAGGTTTTAGAACAAATACTGGTGTCCCCATTGCCATTACTGGTGATCCCATTGCCATTTTCCAACAAAGTCAACCTTATTCTCAATTAAAAGTTGCCCATAACCTATAGAACTATACCCACAGACAGGAAGACTTTAATTAAGAAACCTTAAGGCTTTGGATAATGAAACAATTTAATCAAACATTACTTTTAGGAACAATCTTTACAACAAACTATTTTTATACACAAACAAGATCATCTGTCATAATAATAAAAACATATTAAATTAACATATGGCTTAGAATTGATCTTTAACATTTCCAGCACTTTAGATTAAGTTGGTAATAAACTGATTGGTCTTAGGTTGTCTAATTTACAATTTTTGGCTTCTTTAGCAGTGGAACAACAATATACTTTTTTTTAACTGTTTAGGAAATTTTCTGGTTACAAAACTTAAACTAGGTATAGGCCTACAATGCAGTTGTCTGCTTGCAATATTGAGCGGAGCGACTATTTTTTAAATCAATAATAGCAAATGTTTTATTGGTAATTCAAGTGAGCTCGTTCACTGCGCTCACTCGCCATTTGGTTCAGCTCGTTCGCTACGCTCACTCGCCGTCAATTTAGTTCGTTCGCTGCGCTCACTCACCTTTTGGGTCGGCTCATTCGCTGCACACACTCGTCGCCAGATTTAGGTTGTTCGTCGCGCTTACTCGCCACAAGTCTGCAATACTCTAATAATTTTTGATTACGCAGGTTTGCTGCAACGGGGTATTATATGTTTACAAGATATTAAATGGTGCGTCGTCCAAGATTTTGGACTTCCTCTCCGTAAACGTGGCATTTCATTCACTTACAAAGGTAAACAAACCACTAAAATAAACAAAACAACAATTTCACATAAAACTACTGTATTCACAAACAGCTGATAGTAACAGTCTGCTGTTAAATCTGATCCTAATGACAGCTGTATAATCAACACACAGTAAACAAACCAAATAAAATATTTTTCCTATTGAAATAACATGGTAACTTTAAAGGGCCGTAGGGCAGAACCCTTATGTCCGATTTGGACCATTTCAGATTTATACCTTCCCATAGATGGTTACTATGACCGAGCAAAATTTCGTGAGGATCACTCCAGCCGTTCAGGAGGAGTACTTGTAAATAAAAAGCCAGAGTGTAGTATAGGAGCTTCGCTCGCTTCGCTCGCTCCGCTCAATTAAAAATTTAACTTAAAATATTACTAATATGAGGTGATATTGTTTTTATAAATTCAACTGATAAGCCATGAACTATAAAAAGTCCACAAGACTTCTTATTTTTTAAACTATTGATACAATCTGCTACCTCGGCTTCATCTGTTGCATATACAAACATTTAATCTAAAATTATTGGGTTCTTATTTTGTATACAGTTAGATTGAATAGCACCACCCAGTTGCTGTTGGACATTTAAAAAATACTCATTAATCGTTTCACAGATAACATTTGGTTCCTCAATTATCGTACCGTTATCTAACTCTACTTTACTCAATTCAACCTTATCAGTAACTCCTGTTAATCTGTTAACAATTCTCCATTGCTCCCTAGTATTACCTCGGAATTTGTTTATAAGCGATCAATAACAAGAATATTTCGTTTTATCTATTTCTCTTTATAGATTATTCTGAAAGTTGTTAAAATATCTTTTTAAGTTTGTTTCTTATTGTCGTTTAGACGACAGTTTAAAAATCTTATTTCTGTACTTTATTTTATTTAAAATTCTATTATTTATCTATGGGCTTTTTTGTTTTGCATTTCCAAATTTCGAGTTAATATTTCTCTCACTTGAATTGTTTTCAACGCTTGTCCTTATCTATTATATATATTTGTCAAATACCACTCATTCATGTATCAGAGTATCTCCATAACCATAGGGTATAACTTAGAGGGTTGGAATTTGACATGGGCGTTCCTCTTTGCTCAAAATGCTCACTAAGAAACGGTATTGCGAAATTTTTTCAGGTCTCCGCGACACAGGACTTCAAAATTTCCATCTAATGTTATCCTTATGGCCAATTTTTTATACAAACCAAAGCCACAACGAATCTAACTGTGCTATAGCTCTGGCCGTCTTAAAAGTTTTGGGGGGGGGGGGGGGGGGCAAACCGAGTTATTCCTGCCCCGGTCACTTAAATCTCTAGTTAATTAGCGGTAACTGCTTGGTGTACCTGTAAACTGAAGTCTTATGCATATCTTGTATTGTGTTTGTGTATGTCTTTTATTAGGAGGGAATAAACTTTTTGCACAGACATGTTCAATGACCTCCAGTAAATAGTAAATTATTGTTGAAATTGCACAGTTTTTGAACAATTTCATGTTCATCATCCTGTTTTCTAGCAGTTGATTCTACAACAGCTGTCTAATGAGTCAATAAATTATCCTTCTCAACCAAGGATGGAATATTTTATAACTGAGGGTTATGTTTATGTAGTGGTAAATTGTTTTTGCAGCACTGTAAATCCAGCTGAATAACAACAACATTGATTGCAGCGAATCTGGCACTGCCAACGAGGTTAAATAGATATAGAGTGCTCATCACATGTTAATTTTGTGTCCCTTTTTGATTTGCGACATTTTACCCATGATTCCCGCCGTTTCCTTGGCAACCATCCCACACTTTTCTCTCGTTTCCTTGGTTACTAGTTTTATCTATTCTGTTTTTTTGCTACAAGCTTCAAAAATTACTGATGATATTTTTAAAACATGTGTTTATTTGTTGTTTGTTTTTAAATTAGTTTGATTTGATGGTCTGTGAACAGGCTATTGCGAAGTTGGTTACCATAGAAACGTCGGATAAGTGTGGATAAAATGGTAAATTACTGTTGGAAAAGTATAAACAAAGGACTGGTTACCAAGGAAACGGCGGGAATAGTGGGTAACATGGCGCCAGTCAAAAAGGGACACTTTTCCCTATCTGGTGAGCACTCTATATCTATTTAAACTCGTTGGGCACTGCATACAAGAACTTTCCAAATTTTGGTATCGAACAGAAAGCATTGGATGAGAAGTCTATTCACGTTAGTGTACATAGTCAATGATTCCAGTTAGTAGAGGTGTACCGGGCACCAGGTACCTCTGGGCTCATTACTGCGAGGCCAATTTGCTTTAATTTTTATTTTACATATGATTTACTCAAAGCAGAGCCGTCCTTAGGAAATGCGAGGCCTGGAGCAAAATATTTTTGCGAGGCCTTATTTAACTGTGATTGCTGGGGGGTTGTGGGGTATGGAACATACAACAGCATGTGTCCAAGTTATGTGTAGACGGTTTCCGACTGTCTATATATGTTTTCAATCCATTAGACCCCTATATCTTTGAAATTATTTGAGTCACAGAAATGAAACTTGGCACAACTATTAATTACATTGTCTCCCTGAACTCTGCCCTCTACCCTCCTTTTCAGGTATTATTCCTGAACTAAAGACGGCTAAAATATCATATTTAAAATTTAGTGGTTTTAATACAAATAGTCACGCATATGAGCGGGTTGCCGCGCAAAAAGCGCGGTTGCGGCGCCAGCTCAACAATGGATTTCATACCAAAACTGCTCCAGGGGAAGCGGTCCGACCGTGACTAGCCTCGGTTATATCGCTCTAACTCGCTTATTTATAAACAAACTTTCATGATTTTTACATCGTTGGATTTTAAATTAAATTTTGGAAAAAACCACATAAGAACATAAACTTTGCTACCTTATGAAGGTAGTTTTTATGTAATTTAAGGTTAAAGATTTTAATTGGCCATCATTTTGAAAACATGAATTATAAAAAGTTGATTATTTTTTCTAGCTAGGTCTTTACTTCAAAAAGCTGTGTACCGAATTTCCACCTATTACCTCAAGCCGTTCTTAAATTAAAAATTATTCTTAAAAAAATACAAAATGGCGGCTGTACATGTAACTATGGTGTTTTGGAATTTTTTAATATGATGTTTTGATTTTGGCTTGTCTTTGGTCCAGGAATAATACCTGAAAAGGAAGAGAGTTCAGAGACACCCTGTATTAAGTCGCAAATGCAAGTGAATTTCTACATTTCAAACTTTTACTGTTTCAAGTTTCTAGATGGCTGTAATTAAAAATTTTCAAAGCTAAATATTTTTAAAAGCTGTAAATTTTACAAACTTTTGCAAACTAACAAAAAATTGCATTATTTAATTACCGGAGTAAAAATACTAAAGGGCAGTGGAGAAATTAAAATCTTATTTTGAGAAAACACGGGTTTCGCTCGTAATCTTAGGCCTATGTAAATCTTTATGATTTAAAAATGTAAAAAATTAGATTAATTCGTTGTTTCTGATTTGATCATTACAAACCAAACTTAGTTTCAAATTTTTTGTTTGCAGTTTTTAAGATATTTAGCTTTGAAAATTTTAAATGGCCGCCATTTTGCAACCATAAACATTAGAAATGTCCAAATTCATTTGCATTTGTGCCTTAACGCACTTAACAGTTGTGCCAAGTTTTAATTCCGTACCTTAAATAACTTCAAAGATATAATTGATCAATTAAAAATTCATATACAAACAGTTGAAAAACGGCTAGAGATAAGCAAGGTCGGTCATGCATGGTTGTGGCATCTGCAAGCATGGCTCGGCGGCCGCGAGGCTTGGTCCCGTCACCCCGCCCGCCGGCTGCCGCTATCAAACGATGTTTTGCGTTTGCGTTTGCATCCTTCTGGTCGCTACTATTACGTACGAATAAGAATCGCGTTCGTAGGTTTTTAAATCACAATTATTGAAGATATTGCGCGGGAATTTAAACCGATATTTTAGGTACGTATCTGTTCATTATTATGCCTATATTATTTTTATTCAACCTAAACGTTTACGCAACTAACTTTTTAGCGCGGAAGGCCTCGCGGCGCGGGGCCTCCTCAGCGCGGGGCCTGGAGCGGCCGCTCCACTCGCTCCACCCTAAGGACGGCACTGACTCAAAGGTCTGAGGAGTACAGTAACACAATAATCAAATTTACACTGATGATTCAGTATTAATGCCCTCTAGAAAATCAGTGGAAAATTATAGATAAGGTCATATATTGGCCCTCAAAAACGTCATCGTTATAATTGCACTAATCTACTAGTGCAGTAACATTAATGATGTCAATGACTTCGTCTTTAATGGATCGATAAACACCAAACAGTCATAGACAGAAAAAAGAAACATTTCTAGATCTAGTAATACATCATGCAAACGCAAACATACAAAATTTGATTCCACTAAACATCTAGGGGTCATAATTGACGAGAATCTAACATAGACTCAACATAATATGTGAACAATCTTTTGTGAGAAACTTACAGTAGTGCCATATTTGAATTTAGAAGAGTAAATGCCATCAGTACATGTTTGATGCTGTTAATATCGGGTTTTGCTATGGGGATCAGGGAATGCACCTTTGAACATAGTTTAAATCATGGCCTGCTTATTATGAAAAAAAAAACTATAAAAATATTGTTTGATTTGGAAAAGAGGTCGAGTTGTTGAGAAGCATAAGTTATATGTTCAAAAACTGTGCAATTTTAACAATAATTTACTATTTACTGGAGGTCATTGAATATGCCTGTGCAAAAAATTTATTCCCTCGTAATAAAAGACATACACAAACACAATACAAGTTATGCACAAGACTTCAGTTTACAGGTGCACCAAGCAGGGAATTAACTAGAGATTTAAGTGACCGGGGCAGGAACTCATCGGTTTGCCCCCCCCTCCCCCCACACCAATTTTGAGACGGCTGGAGCTAGCTGGCAACGTTAGATTCGTTGTGGCTTTGGTTTGTATAAAAAAATTGGCGGAAAAAAGTGAGAGAAATATTAACTCATCAATTTAATAGTTTTAAGTCCATACATTTTATGGATGTTTCACTTTTAAAATGTTTTTAAAATTGTTGGGTCCAGATCAACTGAAAATTTTGGTCGAATTTCGATCAGGAGGCGATCATTAGTTATCTTTATCATACGTATAACCTGGCTTAAATGCAAAAATAAACAATTAGTTAGCATCTTCTATGATATCAAGATGTTCTGTTATGTTTATAAATGACTGTGTGGCGGGATTTTTAAAAATACGTAAAATATCAATAATAATTTACTTTTAAGGTGACATTTCCTAGTTTTAGTGTTCCCTGTGGATATTTATCTGTTAGATTTAAAATAAAACATCTTCATGACTTAGTGAAACTGTAATTACGTCTTAAAGTCATAATAATTCAAGTTAAGAATACTTTCCCAAGAGAGGGTTAACTCTCGTCCTTTTGTCACAGGCTGGCACTAACAAACCGATAATAAATTATGTTTTTCTTGATAGAAAGTTGAATTTTTAAAACATGAACATAGAATATTATATTAGTAATTCTTATTTAACATTTCTTTATTAATTCTTTTAAAATGAGTACTTAAAATTTAAAATAATGTTATTGTGTTATGGCTTGGCGGAGATTGGCAGTTCAGATTGGGCAATGACGAGATGTTTGTTGCTGGTGAAAAACAATTTAAGTACCATTATACCTGGCATATATTTGTAGAAGTTTTGGTGTTTGTTTATGAAATGTGAGATTTTCATACACACCTCACCAGATTTTTCAGGTAAGAAATTAGTATAAAGGTTAAATTCACATTTGAAAATTGTAAACACCAATCGTGTTTAGCCGCCATTTGCAAGAACTCAAACGGAGATTATTTCTATTATTAGTGAAAGATTTTAAATAATTTTAGTATCGGGATGTATTTGGAAACATTTCAACACAGACCTTAAAATTCAAAGGAATATTCACGGCATATGAAAGATTTGGAAGTTAATTTGTAACTTTATTAGGCTAACTAACTTACAACTGCCAATGCTGATGTTGCCTTCATCAAGTTATTATCTTGGTAGGTAGGCCTATTTGATTTGGTAGTATTCCCCCATTAATTTGTTATTACTTCCCTAAAATCTTGTCTATTTTTCATTAAATTTAGTTAATGTTCAGAATATTTAGGTAGGCCTAGCCTAACTTAATGTCTATATACCCTAACCATAAGTTATTCTGCCAGTAATTAACTCAAAACATAATTTTTTGAAATACCATCTTCTTTGTCGTTGATCTATTATTGGGTAGGGAAAGACTGTGTCATTTGGTTTAAAAACATACTGTTTACACAAAAACAAACATTTAAAACTATAGGCCTACATTTAAAACTATACATGGTGTCACGCTATTTACACCCTAACCTGGACTTAAAAGGTTTAGGTTGTCCTCCAAGAATTCGTCATTAGAGTAGAATGGTTTCATCTTGAAGAACGCCCCTACAACACCTTGGAACTTCCGGTTTTCGAGAGCCTTCACACAATATGGTAATCGGTTAAAAAACCTAATTGCTACCAGAGGGTAGGAGTCTCGGTTTCTACATAACCTTGTGCGAGGTACATCTATTTTGTCACGACCCCTGGTGTTATGGGTGTGGATATCCACCCTGGTTTCCCAACCATGTTCATGGAGTTTCACTTGCACCATACAGGCATAGATGTAGTCAGTGCTCGATTTCTAAAAAAAGAGGTAAGGGAACTGTAAAGGAACTGGCTCACCTCGGGCCCTCCCCCGGAAGATTTTTAAAAATTACTCTTAAGTTGCAGCGTTTTTAACGTGGGCCTACCTGAGAATATTTTTGCAGCTTTTTTATGACACTCAAAATACAGTTTTAAAGATTTAATAAAAATTATTAAGCCTTTCGGGAGCAGGCATGTTTCATACTGACTAACTAAAAAATGTAATATCTAGATAAGGCCTAATTTTTCTGCAAGTTTAAAAATATCCGGGTTAAGAAGAACATCATAGCCTATTGTATTAGAAACTTTTTATTGAACATTTAATATTATTTGAAAGAAAACTAACTTAAAGAACTGGGATGAAACTAAAAATATTATTAATGTTAATTTAACAAACTATACTTGACTTTAATGTCTATACTTGGCTTTAAGGCTTTCCCTTGGTTTCAAAAATAATTATTTTATTTAAAAAAAAAATTATATATTTTTTAAATGTTTTTAAATTTTTTTTTAAGGTACGGGAACGCCGTTCCGCCGCGTTCCCCCTGAAATCGAGCACTGGATGTAGTTGATGTAGGTAGTCATTATGTTTAGGCGCTCAAAGAGTGGCTTACAGTGATCTCGGTATCGACTGCTGGTGATTATCCTAATTTCCTTTTTTTGAATCTTGAGGACTTGAACTGCTCCTGGAGCGTGTCCCCATAGATGGATGCCATAGGAAATGTGGCAGTGAAACATGGCATGGTAGGCCTATACCAGAATGAGATATGATTCGGTCACACATTTCTTCAATCTTCGCAGCAGAAATATTACTCTGGCAAGTCTGATGCAGATTTGGTTGACATGGGTGCTCTAGTTGAGTTTAGAGTCCAGGTAAAAACCTAGAAGTTTTACTACACTGCCATCAACAATTTTTGGAGTGCGCACTAGAGTACATGTCAATCTGTTGGTCTTGGCCTCATTGAGCTGCAGTTTGCTTGCTTGGAACCAGACTTCAACCCCCTTAAGATTTGCCTCAGATTCCAATTTTGTTAAGTCTGGTTACGATCCGCTTGAATATAAGGTGGTATCGTTGTCGAAGAGAACGATATTGCTTTCCCACCCAAGGTCGTTGATGGCAATCAGGAAGAGAAGCGGCCCAAGTACCGAGCCCTGAGGTACGCCGTGCTGCATGTGTATGCTTGCAGATATGAAATTAGGACAACTATAGAATTAGGGACACAGGCCTTCTTACACTTAAATTTGATTAGGCTTAGTCTAGGTTGTATCAAATTGTGTCATAGGATAATCTGTGAGTTATAATCATCTATAAAAATGCTCTATAAGTTGCAGTTATTAGGCCTAAGCCCCAAGGTAGGCTTACCATACGTCCCATTTTGACCGCGACCGTCCCGGGTTTTCCCTATTGTCCCGGTGTCCCGCCGGTTTTTACTTCTGTACCAGTTTTTTTGTAAAAATAAATAAAATCCAGTAGGCCTAGGTAAAGTAAGGCTAAGTAAATTAATAATAAAAAATAGTTTTCTTTTTTTATTCCTAAAATAAATATTCTTGTAAAGATGTTAACAATAAAAAGTAGTCCTAGTCCTATTAGCCTACTAAATCAGCATTTAACGATTCAATTTTTAGAAGGCAATGAAATTTAAAGTCAAATGAAATTTTTACGCCCTTACGGTGTGTGGGAGATAAAGGTTGGCTTGGAAAGTCCAGTGCACTTGAGGCGTGGAAGAAATATACATAGCTTATTATTGAAAAAGGTCTATTCCAGTCAAATGTTAATGGCAAGAAGAGGCGATTTGTATTGTTGCAACTAAATTTTGATTCTAGAAGGTGTAGGCCATATCTTTTGAGCATGGGGTAGAATAATGAGCTAACCAAAATATACAATTGCTTTCAATTTATTTTTTAGTTTTAATTAATTAATCATTCTTACGCAATGTAAACATTTTAACTTTTTCAGACTAAATAAAAATAGGCTATTGTATGTATGAGCTACATCTATATATATAATACGTGATGCCCTTTTTTTGTTAACACTACTCCTCCCTTATTTCTGGACCAATTTTAAAGTTTGAGGTGTCAAAAGAATGGTCTCAGTTCGTAGTTTTGCAATAAGGTCTTAGATTTTTGATATTTTAATTCTGGAGCTCACGGGAAGCCCTCAAAGTTCATTTTTTGTCCATAAGATTAACATGGGGAACAATTTGTATTGAATTGCAATATAAAACAGCTGTTGATTGTAAAACAGACAAACACATGTTAAAAGCTGAATACAAGCGATCGAATTACTGGTACTGAAATATCAACACAATTTCATACTTTAGTGTCTTTTGTTGTATTTGAACCTTTTCTCAAAATTTAGCGGGAAGATTTTCTTGAACATTTTATTTACGTGTATTTGGGCACAAAATAAGTTTAGTAACGTAACCCTAGAAAAATTGATGCAGGGCCTACAAAATAAAGTTTGGAAATTGAAATTTTTGACGTGGGTCTTATGGGTTGTCTGATTGGTATTTAAACAATAACGAAAGTTTACAAATATTAAAATAGAACACTAAATTTGTGTCCATGGGTTTCAAACTCTGTAAATTGTAAGGAAAAGGGATAGTTGGTTGTAGGTGTTGTAACCTGTTTGTTTAATATTATACTATACAAAAATTTAATACAGAATGATACAAATATTAAAACTCATGTTTAAAAGAAACAAAATTTAAATGTTTTTTACTTCCAGTGTAGAAAACAAGCTTATCTCAGATATGGTTTGTACAAAGAGAAATTTCAATCAAAAAATAAATACCACATCAAACCAAAATGGACACTAACAAATATGTAGACTCTCCTTATTTTAGTGATTTCTTTATTTACATTTTGTAATGCCATGGAAAATTACGAATTATAGGGGCCTTAGGTCTTTTTTAATAGTAATGTGGGCTCATTCACTATGTCGACAACTACCTCATAACAGCCGCAGTGAGTGTTGCATAACTCATACAGGACCGGGGAGTTGTAATGATATGTTGATTTTTATCCTGTTGTCCTTTAAGTTTTATGTTTGATGAACTATGTACATCCAACATCTGTGAATTGTTTCTAGATTTTATAGGAGTGTTTAGACAGAGAGAATAAGACAAATCGCCATAAGAACAACTATGTATTCTTAGCTAATTTTGAACTAAAAGAACAACCACCAAATCTCAACAGTGTCACATTGGCAAGTTGTAGAATTAGTGATGAAGATCGATTGATGAAACAACATTATGTTTTGTCTGATTTTCACTATAGTTTAATTTTTATTCAAAGTAACTCTGTCCATTACCATGGAGCAAGATTTAATACTCTATAATAAATGCAGCGCATTGCGCTGCACGGGCCCCCTAGTTTTTTTTTAATATTATAAATCTAGGCTACAAGCTTATATTTTACATAGATGAGACCTAACTTAATCGTTCTCCATTTACACTTGTTGGTGGGGGGGGGGGGGGCGGGGTGTCCTGCTTTGGTCCTGTAAAATTATGGCTATCCTACCCATAGGCAGCCTACCATATAAGTTTTACGTTAAGTTAATTAGGCTTTGATAATGTCCTGTATATGATAAATTATTTATATTTTTGTTATTGGGGTGCCGTTCTTAACTGGGCTATAATACTATTGAATTATCGATTGATCCGATAGATATAGCCTATCTATCATATCAACTTTCAATTCAATGTATAGTTCGTCTACCTATACCTAAGTAACAAAGTCAATCACTGTAGGCCTAACTAATTACCGGTAGACCCTACCCCTATTGTTTAACTTTTTATATCCACATTTACATTAAAAAACAAGTCAAATCAATCTTTATTGTTACATAATGTTCATAAACATAGCATAGCTATAAAACAGGTGACAAAGTGTCAAAACAAATACAAATTTTAAATAGCTTAAAACTACAATTCCACAGTCATGAGGAAATAAAAACAAAGGAGACATGGTTTTCTGCGGAAAGTAAAGTATAACCTAACATACAGTAATTTATATCAACAAAATAAAAACATCAATAACCACAATAACTTAGGCCTACATAACAAACTGTACAAAAAAAATTTATGTTGGCTATCGTACGGTACTTAAATGCAGTCTACTCTTACATGAAAACATTCCTGGGCATAGGAGATTGGGCTTCATAGAGGTAAAATATTGATTGGATAGATTGAAATTTTCATTCGATACTATGGTTGCCCAGTTAACCTTCTTAGTGGCTGGATAGCTTAGTGGTTAAAGAGCTCGCCTTTGAACCTGAAGGTTGCCGGATCGATCCTGAGAAAAGTTAGCGCTTTTTGATGGTTCGATACTGGACCCAGCTGCCTTTGGTCATTGGGCTATTAATTAATGATCCTGACAAATGAAACAGCTGATATATGTCAGTAACAAAGCTACACCTCACCTTAAAATACGCACCACAGAATGTGTCGGTGTTTCAAATAAAGTCTCTAAAGTGTTGAAAGACTTGACTTCGATGTAGCTTGAGTGGCGAGGATCTCTTGCGAGATCCACGGTTTGTTGCAAAAAGTGCCAGAATCTCGTAGCGAGACTCTAACATTTTTATAGGTATATAATAATATATATTCCTGCTTATACTAGCTGCTATTTAAGACAAATGCCTCTCCACTAACTAATCTTAGGCATATTACAACTTTTCCCCAGTACTGTCTGTTGTAACATCTAAAAAGACACGCTAATTTGCAAAGAGCTGAGTTTATGAACAATATCATAATCATTGTGTGAACAGTTTAATGGGTTATTTGGGCAAATACTGTACATAGAACAGCAGAATAAATAATCCCTACTAATATTATAAATGTGTAGGCATATGTCTGTTTGTTTGTTACACTTTCACGCGAAAACTACTCAACAGATCATCATGAAACTTTGTACACATATTCTTTGAGGTATCAGAAGTAACATAGGATAGGTCCAGGGCCGGCAGGCCCATTAGGCAAACTAGGCGACCGCCCTGGCGGCACTTTCCAAATGGAAAAATTGCCAAAAATAATTATTTAAAAAATCTAATGAAACCCAAGTGAAAGAGTTGTTTAACAAAAACAATTAATTAATTGTTGATTATTTTAGTCGACTTTTTAGTTAGTTTACTTCCATTTTGTTGCATTTAGTAAAGCACTGACTATCGCTGCCGCCCCTGGCATCGACAGCAGTTCAATTATTCAATAAATTATGCTTCTTCCATAAGGTTAACATTGAAACTGCAGATTTTCCCCTAACTTTTGATGAGGAAAAATAATAAACCCGTGTTATTTTTATGAAAAACCCCTAATTTTTGGTCACACCTAAAGTTAATTAGTTCACATTAGATAGTAACGTAGTAGAATATGTTAATTAACTCGAATTTAAAACAAAAAAAAAAAAAAAAAACATAGCAAGGACTTTGTTTATTGATCATCCATTAATGTTGATCTATTGTCAGCTAGAGTATACAGCACAGTATATACACATAAACCAAACAAGGGGTCATTAATTCGTACAGCCAAAACTCAAGAAATAATAATAAATCTGAGCCAACGATCATGGTAGCCTTAGAATGAAAACTGTCAGAGTAAGCTTACTGTGTAATGTTTGTAGGACCTTAAAGTTACTAAAAAATTACAAAAAACCGTTTTGAACCCACATGAAACTCTTATTCTTCTGGTGCGATCCAAATCTTGTCTCTTTTCATTAGTTTGGAAGAATGACAGAACATCATCAATATCACTTATAATTGTTATTAAGAAAGTGTTTTTAGGCATACTTAATCTTTTTTTATTTAAACCAATTGGAAAAAAAAACTGGAAGAAAACAAATTTTTAATTAGGTTACAGAACGATATTTTTAACCGTACACTTTTATAGATTTTCAGTCTAGTATTGAGGCCTATAAATTAGGATGTAGTCTAAGTTATTTTTATAATGTCTTTAAACTTTCAGATGAATAATGACACCGGCTCAGTATCATTAAGGGTTGAAGCATGGAAACCGAGTGTAAACCGCAGGACAATTCAGTGTCTTCTACTAACTTGGTGGTCACAACAACCAATGGCTCTGAGATTCTTGGGTCTGTTACCGATTCTGAGGGCGGTGTTCAGCTCAGAACGAGTGCCCGAGTGTCTAAGAAGCTCAAGCTTGATTCACTTGCACAAGCTTCTGTAGAGAAAAAAGGTTGGTAGAATGATATTTTTTAACACGTTCAGTACTGACCTACGGCGATCGCAGCACTCACACGGATGGGTCAGTACTGAGCCCCTCTTAGTTGCATAAATCAGTTGCTAATACCACCCTAGCCTCGGTCTAAGGCGGACGTGTACAGTATTACCTGCTCTATTGTCATTTCTATCCGTGCTCCCACTCTTGCAGCTGGATCAATTAATGACCCTCAATGCTGTGGGTAAGTACCTACCCAGTACCATTGAAAGTTCTTTAACAGTGAATGTGTTAATTATATTTAGTGAAGAGTTGATTATCGGAAAGTCAATTATCCAAACATCTAGTTATCCAAACGCCTGAACGGCTTACTAATTCAATGTGCAGTATTAAAATAAACCCCATGGTTGCAAAACAGCAAACAAAGTGCAATAGTGTGTCTAAAAGTAAATAAATGTGTGTTGTTTTTTGTGTTCATTTTGTTTAGATTTCATTTTATCAAATTCTCTATATTTTTCAACAGTATTTGTTGTTCAAAAACTTTCAATGAAATGAGTAATAAACATCTCAGCCTGTTGGTCAGTTGTTAGGTTATTATTTAATCTGCTTAGATGGTCCACAATTCTTGTAAAGTAACAATGTGATTTGTAGTTTGAAACGGCGAGATAGAATATTGTAAAACATGATAATAGAACTCCTCCATACTGTTGAATAACACATTGATTTAAATCTGTGAACTAGCAAAATGTTGTTCCCGAAAAGAACAGATGAATAGTCAAGAAAACCTTTTTCTGGATTCGGCAGCGTTATTCGGCAAAACGGCAGCTAAAAACTTTAATCTTTGAGACAGTATTCTGTCCCTGTCGGTATTTTCGACCATTTTCAATAGTTCCACACATATAGATTCAGTAGCTAAAAAAAGTAACACATTGGAGCCCAGAGAAAATCGAGAGGCGCCTCGCCGACAGAAACACGGCCACACGTGAAACACCGTGCGAAACGGTAATCACACCATGAGAGGCGATGATGTACCAACGGCGGGAGGACTGGTTTAATTGCAGGAAAAGTTATAGATTATATTCGTTTAATATTTTATATATTACATTTCAATGGATGAAAAATTAAATCAGGGTACTCTACAAGAAAACATTTCCTTCTTAAGTATCTGTCCCTCCCGTGACATCCACCAAAACAAAAACATTGATTTGCAAATTTTGACAAAATTGGGATCGATGCATGGCGCCCCTCCCAGGTCGGCGCCCCATGTGGCCGCATGAATCGCATGGCCCTTGGACTGGCCTGCTGATGTGTGACCCTGAGATACATAGTGCAAATGCAAATACCTTACTAGCTATCATAGGGCACTAGCATTGACTATGTACACTAATGTGAGTAGACTTCTCATAGCATAGGCGTGTGTGAAGCCTATTGACGGTGGGGCGATCTCGTGCGGCGTACATGGAAGTACACGTAACATGTGATAGATAATTCAGTATTACCACTCTTCTCAACTAAGGATGAAACATTTTATAACTGAAAGTTATGTTTATGTTTTGGTAAAGTGTTTTGGCAGCACTGTAAATTCAGCTGAATAATAACAAGATCGATGGCAGCAACTCTGGTGCCGCGTACACCGAACTTCAAAATTTTTGTCTCAAACTAAATGCATTGGATGAGAGGTCTATTCACGTTAGTGTACATAGTCAATGCTACTAGTATCATCAGGGGAGTGGGCTAAGGGGGGAAGGGGGCAACATTTTGAAAAGTTGGATAAGAAAACATCAAACTTCAGTACTGATAGTACTTCATAGTACGGATTTTTCCTGTGTCCCCCCCCCCTCCTCTAAAAAAGTTTGTCATAGTATGCCTATGCTAACTATGAATATGATTAGGTGACCTTAATTAATAAGATCCAAATACAGTATTTAAATTCAATATTAATTAGCAGATTTACTACAACAATGTTCAAATAACAATATTTTCTGGAATATATGTAACATTTGGTTATTATTTCAGATCAAAGTCATGAAGAGGAGAAAAAAGTGGAAGTGGCACCAGCAGTAGAGGGCAAACCTCGATCAAAACGGGTAGATTGGTCAACTGAAGATAAATTTGCATTTTTTGAAGCCCTTAATGAGTTTGGCAAGGATATTGATGCCATTCATAATTATTTGGTGCAAAAAGCCAAAAGGCGGGGTGGCCAAGAAACAAAAACCAAAGACCAAGTTAGGTTCTTTTACTATAGAATGTGGTCCATTTTGTCAAAACACATCACATTCCCATCTTGTAAGTACAATTTGCAATTCTTTGAATGGTATTTGTTAATTGTTAGATTAGATATGTGTGCACGTACTGATTTTTTAGGTCCAGTCAAGTCGAGCCGAGTTCTCGAAAAAACTCATAAGTTTTGAGCTTTTAGAGTTGAGCTTTTATCAAATTATCGGGAGGCTTATGCCAAAAATATCTATATATTAATAGGCAAGCATGTTCCGTTTCCTCCTTTTTTCTCAGCTTGTGTGCATCGTAGGAGAAATCCGCGCATAGCGTTAGAAAGGTATAGTCCTGTAGATGAGCAGAATCCCATTATAATACACCTCGGACTCCAGGGCTACACCCCACAGGCTTTCAAAGTTCCAATGTTAATCTTATGAGGGAAGGAGAATTAATTGAATCATTAGACAGCTGTTGTAAAAACAACTACTAGAAAAGCAGAAAGAATAGATGTTTTAGTTATAAAATGTTTTTCAACTTCATTGGTTTAGATCAACTGACATTTTGATCGATTTTTGATCAGGAGGCGATCTCCAGTTTAAATAAATACACTAAATATAATAGTAAAGTAATAAAACCAATTCCTGGTTTTTTAAATAATTGAAAATGGTTATAAGGCATTCTAAATTTTAAAAAACCAAGCTGAATTTTCCTCTTACCTCTCCTCATTATCACCCGTTATAATCTCTTATCAACTCTTTTACCTGTTAGTTTGATTAACATCCAGATACTACAAAACTCATCAATACAATGTCCATTGATAAAGAGTGTATACGGTAATTCATAATCAATGACAAAACATTTATAAAAATTATAATTATCAAACTCCAGCACTATAATACATTTCAAACATTAATATGCAGTAAAAATAATCAATATACAAAAACTTATATTTTTAAAAATAATAAAGAAATATTTTTTATAGTGCGATTTTAGTTTTATACATCTCTTATGCCAAGGTGACAGTGATGGAAATTTGACTGGCATTTTATTTGAATGTCATCTGAAGCTATTATCTTGCTCAGATCGAATAGGTAGCCTCTTTCAACATCATAACCTTTCATTTCCTACAACATACAAACAATAAGTTGATTTTAATAACAAAATATGACAGTGGTTTCTTCGAAAAATTACATAGAAAAGAATTTCAATGTGTTTTGGGGTCATATTTTATGTAATAAGACTATTTTATGTACTTCAACTAGAACTAACGAGTTTTTTTCCAAAACTTCGAGTAGAGTTTATTAGTACAAAATGGGCTAAAAAAAAAAAAAAAATAGAATAAATACAACTCATAACTCCTAGTTTTGATATACAGTATTTTAAACTGTCCAAACCCTACGATTTTGGCACTATTTAACATTGGTTACTTTAAGTTATTAACTAAGTCTTTTAGATTTATTTGTGTTACATAATATCCTGGTGTAGTTTTCTCCTCTGGTGTTTATCATCATGTAGGCCTACTCTAATTTTTATTTTATATTAAGTTAGCTTTGTGTGTACATATAGAATAAAAAATGATGGTTAAATGATTGTTTTTTTTATATTTTTATCCTAGGTATTAAAAAACAAACTCAAGAGCTTTATGCTCTGATAAACTTTGGCGAGCTTCGCAAAAAGATCAGTTTATCAAACAAGAAGCACTATGAGAAGCTGAGTGAGATGATATACAGTGGCTCCACCCAGCTCAAGTTCCGCGGGAAGGTCCGCAAAGTGAGGACTCCGCTGTGTAAAGCGCTGCGGAGGCTCAATCAGATCCAAGGTCAGTCCATAGGGAGTATAGTGTATGAAATGTATTTAAATTTGATAAAATAACAAAGATAGAACAAGTTTTAAGACACTGTATATTGTCACTGTAGAAATTTAAACGAAATTGAAAATGGACAGAAATATAACATGTGATTGATTATTGATGATGAATGATCATTACCTAAAGGAAGGATATAATATTCTTCCTCCTCAAAGAATTTGAGCTATGTTAGTTACATTATCTATAAAATGTTCTCTGGCAGCTGGAACTGTTGAGCCAAAAAATCTTATGTGGGATTTCGGGACCGCGCCAAGGTCTGACGGCGACGAAGTCTGACGGCGACAAAACCTACCACTTTTTTCGTCAGGTTTTGTCGGGTACGTCAGGCGTCAAGCCTCGACTATTTTTAAAAACGTCATGGCTTGTCGCCTCACGCACCCGTCAAAACCTGACAGATTTAAAAACGTCCTATTTTGACGCCTGACGTACCCGACAAAACCTGACGGATTTAAAACGTCCTGACTTGACTCCTGATGCACCCGTCAAAACCTGACTATTCTCTCTTTATGAACCTGACTGTACAGTTTAACTTGTCTGTCCTCTTAGGCCACGCCCCCACTAGGCCAAACCTCCATTATTATTTACGACAACTCACACACAAGTCAAATAAGGAATCACACACAAGTCAAATAAGGAACCATTCCTCTCACCTCCCGTTTACTCTCAATATTTTAAATTGCTGTCTTCCTAGGCCACTATCCACACACCTAATTTGTTATTTGTTTATGCCAAAATACAAATAAATGTGTATAATTATATACACAAATGTTGTTCGAGAAAGGGCGGATTAATTTATTGAAAAATATTGAAAAATGTGAAAAGTCAATTTTCTGAAATTTACTAGTCAGGTTCAAAATCAAAATGTTCGAAGGACCAGGTACCATGTACCAGAGAATAATATATGCCTGCAACACTGTTTATGAATATAATCAAGAGAAATCTTTAAACTCACTGACATGAAAATCCGTATGGCGGAGCTGGAAGGGACGCCAAGATGGCCGACTGGACGCCACCACAGCCAGGGCACGGGGAACTGCTGGGCCAGGAAAGTCTCTCCGATTTGGTCCAGGGAATCTTCTCTCTTGCTGCGGATTCGCACGTACGCACAGTCAATTAACGATTTGAGCTCTCGTAAAGTCAATGTTCATATACGCGGGAGACCGTGATGCCCGACACGCACTTTGACACACACTGTAGAGTCACTGCAATTTATGTTAGTGAACAGGGACAATAGTTTAATGAACAAAACAATACCACTTTACAAAATGTTAAAATAAATTAAAAGAGGGAAGCCACCATAGGCGAAACTAAGGTCACGTTCAAAAAGATTAACGTGCCTGGAAAATAAAAGGCCGAAAAGCACTTGAGACAAGCGTAATGGACTGAGACCACGAGACGAATGTGAGCGTCCTGTAAGGTTAGGGAACTGCTGACCCGCAAAAACGGAACAGAAGTGGTTTATGGGTCCTCGGCCAATGAGCGGCTTGTGAGGTTCGGAGCGACCGACAGGCAAGGGTCATCAACCAACCAGCGGCCAGGGATCAGTAAATTTCCGTTTTGATGGTGATCACTAGCTCTCACGGCGCTATCACCATATCTCTGTCTCTCTCTCTCGCTCTGCCTACCGCCAATATTTGAAATGACAATTCTGCTTGCCTGTTATAACTTAAAATTACTTAACAAATGTTATGCAATCGTGTTCCGGTGGAGCAGTTCTTCAGTATGATGAAGTTAGTTGTTCTATCGTATAATATCGTTTAGTTAAAATAACATTTGATTGTGAATAAAATTGGGGAAATCAGGAAGATGAGGAAATTTTCCTTGTGACAAGAAATAAAATTCTGTCTTTCGACCGAACATTTATTTTGAAAGAGGTACAGGTGATTACAGTGTAAATAACCAAAAAAATACACATTCAACATGTGGTTCAACAAAGTTACCAGAGTGCAGCACCTACTTGCCCGGCAAGTGAGCGAACGAGGACCATCTTGAAAAATAGCAATGCATAGATTTTTAACTCGTCATCTCACCGGATGTCACTGCAAAAAAAATTATAGGGTGATGTTTTGTAAAAATAATACAGTCTTATATTATTTTGACTACTCAATTTTAACTTTATTAAATAAATTTCTAAAACCCAAGACCTCATCGCGCATAACTAAAAACTGGAGCCATTACTTTGAAACATCGAATGTTAAAATTAGCCAGGTATTGATAGATCTGTGTTCACAAAAAAATGGCTTCACGTAAATAAGGACTTGCTTAATTAATTAATTAAGTATTTGTAATTGGCGATACTGTACAACACAGTTTTAGTAACACCGTAATATAAGCCTGACAAAGCAGCACGGACTGGTTGAGCGGTTCTTTCAACAGTGGCTGCCTTCTTTTGTCCATAATCCACAAACTCCAAAAGGCCCACCATTGGACAGACGGCCGGCCAATAGGCCACGTGAAGTCCGTAATTTTTGAGAGGTAGTACAGTCTTTTCTAAAATTGAAAACGTCGCCAGTTGTCGCCTCACGCACCCGTCAAAACAAGACGAATTCAAATCGTCAGAGTTTGACGCCTGACGCACCCGTCAAAACCTGACGAATTAAAAAACGTCCTTATTTGACGCCTGACGCACACGTCAAAACCTGACGCACCCGTCAAAACCTGACGAATTTAAATCGTCCTGATTTGTCGCCCCCCGACTTTTTATTCGTCAGACTTTGACGTCCCGTGACTTTTAAAAGTGTCAGGGTTCGTCGCCGTCAGACTTTGACGGCGTCCCGGGATTTCCGCTTGTGGTTCAATTATCACTAAGATTCCTAAGATGTTTGTAGGGTAGAAAGGTTGGAGCGAGACAAGGTTTAGATTCGAGTATGAATTAATAATTCCTTGATTAGTCAATGGTTCTTAGTTGGTGGTTAGAGTTTCCAAGGTGCACTCTCAAAGTGTCAACCAATCCTATCAACTTTTGAAGCAATCTCTCACTATTTGTTCACTTATGCCCTCCCACCATGGTTCCGACTGATCAGTTAACCTAGTAGTTGGGCCACCTCGTCAGAAACCAAACCTGCGGCATTAAAACAACATTGCAACATGCCTACAATTCAGCCCACTTGGCTATTATGACCGTCAGCCTCTATTCATAAGTTAGGTTTCGACTGGTGAACGCTCATTACGAGAAAAAAGTAGATATGTATGTGTGGGCAGAGAGCGGAATTGAAGCAAATTGATCTGCCTTAAAGTATGAAAAAAACTATATATTATCAACAAACAAAAAAAGAGTTCTTTATTGGTTACAAATATGACTTCTGGTTTTAAACACAAACCTTCATTAAGCGTCGAATGAATCCTTGGTACTCCATGCACAGTGTTTACGAAAAGGTCATTGTAGTTCTTTTTATATGTGCCACTGCACAAACAAGTTTATAATTCATAAAGTTGTATAACTAGGATGGATTTCAGGGACTTTGTTAGACTGATCAATTGCACAAGATGTAAAAAAATTGTGTAAAACAAACTGCAATAGTATGAAAGTGGGATGTATTAAATTTAAGAGTAAATTTAACATATGGTACATATGGTAAATAAAAACTAATGAAATTATGAACCCTCCGAGCGTTAAACGTTGATTTTTCAGCCCAGATTTTCGACCTTCGAGCGTTAGAGTAGATTTTTTGACGGTTAGAAAACGTGACATAACTTTATAGTGAATGATAGAAATGCAGCCAAGAAACGCTACCTTGGCTAGTTACCAGGATTTTCTAGGCTATCTGAAAACACCCATTTCAAATGGCGGAATGTGATTTGTTATATAATACATGAAGCCGTTTTTTGTGAACACTGCTCCTCCCTTATTTCTGGACGAAATTCAATGTTTGAGATGTCATAAGATTCTTCTCAGTTTGTAGTTTTGCAATAAGGTTTTGGATTTTTGATATTTGTCCTCTGAAGGGTATGGGAAGCCCTTAAAGTTTGTTTTTTGTCCATAAGATTAACATGGGGAACAATTTTTATTAAATTTCAAATAAAACAGCTGTTCATAGTTAACACATGTTAAAAGCTAAATATATAACTTTGAATTTTTTATGCAGATGGGTGAGGTTTTATCACAAGGTACTCGGGTAAATGCAGCGCACTGCGCTGCTCAGGCACCCCTAGTTTGATTTGTTATTTGTAATATCCAATGAAACGTCTGGGGAAAAACTGTTACCATCTGCCATCTTTGTATTAAACAACGAAATACATATTTTACCAATTGTTTTAAGGTTATGAATGATTAAAAATATTATTAATACTTTTAATTTACATTTTAAGAAAAAATAATATGTTTAATTGAGCTTATAGCCATAAATATGAGTCGGAATTAATGTAATGTTCCTAGCTTGATTTTACATGTGTTCTTATGAGATTAGCAGGGCCCATTTTCTAAATAGGCCGAGTAGGCCGCGGCCTAGGGCGGCAAATTGTTGGGGGGCGGCAAATTTTGAAATAAATTTTTTTCTCAATCAATTAAAATTAAATAAATTGCATTTTTTTATTTTTAGAAAAAAATAACGTAACGGCGTTTGCAAAAGAATTTTTATATACATTGTAAATAATCTTTGTAACAGAACTTGTAGTTATGTTGAATGAATTAATTAGATCCGTAGGCAATTTGTTTACTCCTCTCAGCCACCCATGAAGGGAAGCGGCAGGCAGGCAAGCCACCTCTATATCGCCCGCCACCGGAACGGAAAGGTATGCGCGGTGCTCGGCAAAGGGAGGGGGGGGGGGTTCTTTCTGTTGTAACAGGATTAATATTTTTGA
This sequence comes from Neoaliturus tenellus, assembly GCA_030545055.2. Taxonomy (NCBI): domain Eukaryota; kingdom Metazoa; phylum Arthropoda; class Insecta; order Hemiptera; family Cicadellidae; genus Neoaliturus; species Neoaliturus tenellus. The sequence goes on from CM061531.1 coordinate 155,284,316, forward strand.
CGTTTAGAGTCGCTTCATTTTTCACTTGCGATTTGCCGGTTTGGTTGTATCAGTTAGGCTTTGTTGGTGTTTCTCATTGAGACAATTTGATGATTTATGATTATTGAGGAAATAAGAACTATGATTAAGACATTTTTATGCATTTCATTGTAAGGTAAAACAACTAAACGTTGACCGCAGCCAAACTCTGTTCACAGCAATGTTATTGCAATTTTTAAACAGCCTATAAGTTTTGTGTCAGTAGGAATCCTACTTTTACTAAATGATTCTTTGTTTATGGAACTAACTATTATATTTGAAAAAAATTTTAAACATAAAATTTTAAAGTAATACATACTATATATATAACACGATATTTTAACTGCTTTTTAAATATTGAAAATCGGCGTTTGATATAAAGTGCAGTGTAGACTAACCTTACTGTTGTTAATAAAACGTGTTTGTAAAATAAGCTTATGTAGATATATTTTGTTTAAACTGCTAGGTATGCCGTATATTTAAAAAAATAATAGTACTATTTATAAGCCAGTGTTGTTGTTTTTCCAAACACCGTTTGAAAATCGGACGGTCTACTTTTTTGTTGAGTTAAATTAAAATGAAATATTTGTTAAGGTTCCGGTCTACCTGAGTCTGAATGCCGCCTCGCGGCCGTAGTAGCGTGAAGTAAATTTTATGACTATGCAGAGGTTTTCGGGAATCGTGTTTTAAAATTAACTCATTAAGATAAATAAATAAGATAAGATATTAACTCATTTGGTTAAATAAACCAAATGAACTTTCTAAAACAAGATCTTCCTTTAAAGCAATAGCCCATGGAATTCCTCAAGGTTCAATTCTTGGACCCGTCATGTTTATTTGCTATCTTAAGGGTAAGCCTTCATTAGTGTCTGGTTCTCAAAGTAAACTATGTCTATATGCAGATGACTCAAATCTGATTGTTTGTGGTAAAGAGTTATCGGAAACAGAATTTATAATAAGTAAGAACCTCTCAGATATTAAGAATTATTTTGATAGTAGGAACCTATTGCTTAGTTTGGAAAAAACTAATTTTGTACAATTCCGTACAAAACAAAAAAGAAGTAAACAAGTAGCTAAAATAGAAATTTGTAGCAATGAAATAAAACCAGTTAGCGAAACCAAATTTTTATGCCTGTTGGTAGATGAAAATTTGTCTTGGAACAGTCAGTCATGTTCAAGAGTTAAAATACCCCCCGTCGCAGCAGACCTGCGTACTCAGCGAATTTCCAAATTAGTAATATTAATTTTGACCAGCTAAACTTGTAAACAAAATTTCAACACGTCCTCATAAATAGGGAAATAAATGTCTATTCTCCTTAAGATAAATATAGGGAAAGAGTATGCAGGTATGTTGCCATGGGGGACACTAAAAGTAGGTTTTTAGCATAGAAAAAATTTATTTCGACCATATAAAGCCGTATAGTAAGTTTCATCAATATCTGTCCATAAATAAAAGAGTTTGCCTATTCTACATATGATTAACATGGGAAAAGAGTATGCAGGTTTGCTGCCATGATAAGTACAAAAACCAAGATTTTTTACCTTAAATGGATGAATCTCAACCAAATGAAGCTAAATAATAAGTTTCATCCAAAAATATTGGTTAATAAGTGAGATATTAACACATCCTTATTCTCCATAAGATAAACATTGGACCCCCAAAAGACAATGAACTGTCTTTAGACTTTGTAATATCTCGGTAACCAATAGAGATAGAGCAAAGCTTCAAAGTACTAAATTGTGTGTTTTTTTAAGCTAAATCCAATGGTCAAAATAAAAATTTAAAATTTTTAAAATTTACGTATGAAAAATGCAAAAAACCCATTTTTGGGGTACAAAACCCCCCAAAACTACCCCTTCCGGTAGATCGATATGTCTGGTTTTCGAACTTGTCTGAATAAACGTAGGATTACACATCTCTACCAAATTTGGTGTCAATCGGACCGTTTTTACGAGAGTTATCGTGCCTAGGGACACATACATATATATATATATATATATATATACATATATAAATATATACATATATATATAAAAATTTTAATGACTATTATTTTTGGTCTCTGGGCACCTAAAAACGAAAAAGTAACATGGTCCCGGGCTTAGGTCTTACCATGAGACCTACGGTAATAGCTTATTCCCTATGGGAAATTCGCTAAAACAAAATTTGCTCTGGATTATTTGTTCTAAGAACCATGGCTAAATTCTGTTCAACTAAAACACTAAAAGCTATCTACTATGCTCACATACACTCTCATATATCATTTGGGGTTGTTTTATATGGTGGGACTAGTGACGCAAACCTTAGTAGTATATTAACCCTCCAAAAAAAAGCAATTAGAATTATTTTAAATCTCAAAAATCAAGATTCAGTAAAAAGCTACTTTTCTGAGTTAGGAATAATGACTGTTTATGGCATGTATGTGCTTGAAACAATTATGACTATTAAAAAAACTGAGAATTTTTTACCTAAATTAGGAGATTTCCACACATACAACACAAGAAATAGAAACAAATTTGCCATTCAATCACATTCCATGAGTTTTTTCAGGAAAAAGCCTACAAGTGCTGGTATTGGGTTCATTGCCCAGTTACCAAAAGATATTTTGGCTATAGTAAATCTAAAATCATTTAAAATTAAGCTAAAATAATATCTGATACAAAAGGCACCATACTCATTTGAGGAAATTTTGAGTCAGTAGATCAATAACATAATTTTTTACTAAAATTTGTATTTTTTCTCGTTTTTTTTTTTCATTAGTTGATATGTTTTTGTTTTTTGCTTTTGTTTTGTTTTTGTTGTTGTTGAGTTAATTATATGAATCATATATTGTGAACAACACAATGATTTCATATAAAAACGCAATTCTGTATTTGTACCAGTGTATGTCAATTTTTACTTGTACAAATCATGAATAAAGAAGTTTTGAATTGAATTGAATTGAATTGAAGATAGAGATTGGCTCTTAACTTTTCCTGAAAATAAAAAGACGTATCCCGTCTTTTCTGGTTTTAAAATTTTTTAATAAAATTTCCAATTTTAGCTATAAAATGTCTAAAATTATCTGTTTTTCTCGATGCAAATGCAAGGGTTTCTTAGAATTGTGTTATCTTTTACAAAATGCAGCCTAGAGCTATAACTAAGGTGTCATATTAAAGGCAAATAATGGTGCTAAATTTGCTGTGTTACACTTTGGAAATTATTTCATCAAAACTAATAGAAAACTTCAGTTTTCGTCTACAGGTTAAAAAGATCTTCAATGTTGGCCATGCCTTTTAGATTTGCAAATTGAATATAAATTGTTGTTAGCTTTTCTCCACTTTTAGAAAAAAGTTAAGAGTCAATATTTATCTTAATTAGTTACTTTTAAAACACTATTTCCGTAAACCTCTTCAGCCATCAAACTCGCCTAGGGCTACGGCCGCGCACGAGGCGGCATTCGGTAACGTCGTTCGGGCTCAGGTAGAGCGGGAAATCCAAGCAGCTCTTCCGGGAATAATCGACCTAGAAAGTTTAAAGATTCAACTTTCAATTCCCAGCACATTTTTATTTATATTTATAGATAGATAGAATATTATTATATTTTTCTTATCTTCAGTGCCGTGGGTGCGGGGTGTCGGAAGGGTGGTGGGAGAGGGGCTGGGGGGGGGGGGGGGGGCGGCAAGCATAATGCGGCCTAGGGGCGGCACTAAGCTAAAATGGGCCCTGGAGATTAGGGTAAGTACCGTAGGACATATTTTGTTTTTTCCTTATAATTTTTTTCAAATGCATCTTGTCTATATTAATTATATATTTTTTTGTTATCCACAAAGTTATAAACAAAATTTATATCTTGGAATTTTGATTAGGATAGAGCAAAGTTACATAATTGTTTTTTTATTTTTAACCTAGAGCCTAGTTTTGGTAACAAAAAGTAAGGGTAACAATTTGTGTATTGTTAAATTGTTTATTTTATCCACATTCATTTAATATAGGCTGTATATTTTTAGCACTAGGTCATAGAATATATTTTTTACAAATTGTTCTTTAAAAGTATGCAAAACCTTTAAAAAATGCGCAACACTCCAATGGTGCTATAACGAACACTTGGAGGGCTAAATAACCTATGGGTGGCATTAATAAATGTAAAATAGGAAAATTAGATGAATAAGGGGTCATATCTATATATTAAAAGGCAAGCATGTTTCTTTACCTCCTTTTTTCTCAGCTTGTGCACATCGTAAAAGAAAACCAGGCATACCGTTAGAAAGGTATAGAAGGTTAGAAAGGTCCTGTAGATGAGCAGAATCCCATTCTAATTCACATCGGCCATCAGGCCTCCGCCCTAAAGGCTTTTAAAGTTTCAATGTTAATCTTATGGGAGAAGGCTAATTGATTGAATAATTAGAAAGCTGTTGTAATAACAAATGCTAGCAAATCAGGAAGAACAAATTTTTCAGTTATTAAGCATATTAAAACTAATTGGCTCACGTTCAACTGGATTTTTGGACAAATTTTGGCCAGCAGGCCCTAGTATATATAAAATAGCAAAAAGATCGATGGTAAGAAAAATAAAAAATATGGAATAATTTGAGTCATTATTAGCTGAAAATTGTTTGTTGTTGTAAATTTATTGGGTAATAATTTTAATTCCATATTGAAGACCAACTGATGGTCTGCTATCAAATTGACAGACAAAAGTAAATTGGGCATATTTTTTCCGAAATTAACCATTACATATTTGTATACAGTTCAAATTTGTTTGCAATGCCGCCCATTATGTTGTGTAACATAATTAATTAAACGTTTGCAAGTTGAGAAGAAAGATTTGGCACAGAATAAAATATGATAGCAGTTTTTAATCGCCTCTAAAAAAAGAAGGTACCTATTAGTCTGTTTAATAGCGGTACACTATTTGGTGCTACATTTTGTATACCGTACTTGTATTAATTTTTGGTGAATAAAAGACAGAATCTAGAATATATCAATTTGGTTGTGATGTTCCATGTTACAGAGAGCTCTGAAGAGTTGCGACTACCGTCATGTGTAACTGTTGAACTTCGACCGCGGCACAACGAGGATTGGTGTCGTGTGCAGGCGTTGGCACAGAACCCACGGGTGCGGTCAGTGCTGCCACTACATCGCAGGCTCGAGACTCTGTTGGCGTACCTGTCCAAGCGCTGGCAGGTAAGGTCGAAACTAAGGAGTGTTAACTAATTTCGCTCTCAGAAAACAAATTGTGATATCAGTCTGAGATAGGGATGTGGTTGATTTGTTGATGCGTGGTTAAATAATAAATTGTAAGGTTAAAAAACAAAAAACCCTTAGGCCTACCACCTAATGTTGCATAATCTGAACAATATAAAATTGACACTAGGCAAGATTCTTTGCAAACAGTAGCTTTTGTCTAATGACAAGCCCTAATCCCCAAGTAGACTTAGGCCTAGATGAACTAGGTTCAAAAATGAGATTTTGAGGAAATCTCTTTATTTATTCAACAAATAGCGAAAACATAAATGTCTCGAGGAAAAATTCCTAAGTTCCAAATTTCTCACAAGTGAAGAAAAATTATATAATAAAATTATGTAAGTTCTGATATCTCTTTTCCTAGTGTCTTTTATGGTAGCTTTTTCCTCTGTCAAACATTTTTTACACAAGTTAAATTTAGCTTTTGACATTTAGCAATACAGTAAACTACAAAATCATGTATAAAAAAACAACAATATTGTGATGTGGCTGCTTATGTGTGTAGACGCCGGATAGCCGACTGCGGGAGCAGTTGGCCAGCGGGGACACAGCGGAGGGGGAGGCAGCGGGGGCGGTGGGCGGGGGGGAGCGGCTGTGGGTGGGGCCCCGCCCTGGGACGCACGTGAGCCCGCCGACAGTGAGACTTAGCGAGGTGGCGACCAGCAGCAAACTGAGCCTGCTGGCCTACGAGCAGCGCTTCCACCCGGCCAGCAAACAGGTCCCGCTACTGCTACAACAGGTAGGCAAATTAATCTTGGTTTAGTGGAATCCTTTTAATCTCATGGTGTATATATTGCAATCCAAACTACAGTCAACTCCCGATTATCCGGGGTAATGACTGGTTGAAGGGTCCCGGATAACCCAAAACCACGGTTAAAACAAAGAGTTCAATAAATTAAGTAAAACACGAAATAAACAAATAAGTTTTAATTAATATTCTGCAGGTTTCCAATATTTATTATTTGTTATTGACCAAACCTTATTGGAATGAATAAACAGATCTAGTTGAGTGAACAAGGAACACAATAAAAGGGTCCAACGTGGACAAAAAACCAAGGTCAGGTGTTCTATTGTTGGGCATCTGGCAGCGGGGATGGGTGGGTGGGGTGAGGGGGGAGGGTCGCAGCGGGGATAGGTGGGTGGGGTGAGGGGGGGAGGGTTGCTTGGGATAATTTATTCAAGATAAGAGCACGCGTACAAAAACGAGTGATGGTTCATCTTTTTGGCTAATTGGTAAAAATGTTAGAACAACCAATTGTTCAAAATGTATGCTAATTATTGAATTAGGCTAATAAATTTATAACTTTGTCAATTAAAATTTTAATGTTACGGTACTTTAACAAAAATTTCTTAAAATGCAAAACAAATGCATTTTGAAATGTGTTGTTTAGAATGATATAAGTTAAAATAGATAGATGTCACTGAACAGCAGACGAATCAGAGCGATAATTACAGATAGAACTGGAAACTAAATAGGACCTTTCTTGGTTTCTATTTTTAGCTCATCCCGGCGGGCGACCAGTTGTTTATTACCTAGCAGTCAAGGTCATACCCGCCATTGCGCCCCATCCCCATCCCAGCACGCCATCGCTCTGACTCGTTCCTCCCTGACCACATGACTACGATCACAATTACGCCACCGAATAATTTACAAATTATTTTCCGTGTTTCATTGCTTTTTTCCATTGATAAATCAAATAATAATTAGTAAAGATATTTCTTCTTAAGTAATTTCAGCACAATAAGATTGATAAATGATGGTATTGTAGTGAAAACTGAGAAAATAAATCAAATTGAAATTGACGTTTGGTTACTTCGGTTAATCCGCAACCCGGTTTACCCGCCCCCGGATAATCGGGAGTTGACTGTATAATTTTTATGCAGTCCTTGATGTTGCTACAAGGTAAAAGTATTAAAATTTCCTATTGCTACATTTTTAGAAGTAAATTGGTAACATTGCAATTTTATTGTTGGGTATGTCATTATGTTTATCTATATTCATTGCTGTATGTGGAATTATGTACTGACAGTGTATAAAAAATAAAAGGTAGCCTAAATGTTTTACAAAAATTAATATATTTGATTTTAATATGTGTGTTGGCCAGCTGCCAGTGATCCATCGCAGCAAGGGCCGAGGGGTCAAGAGGCCGAGGACAGACAGTGTGAGCACCAGGGAGGTGGAGGACGTGGCTGTTGCAGAAGTGGAGGCGGGAGCGGCAGAGGCTCAGGAGGGGGGGGAGCCCCCACCACCGGCCCCATCCGTGCTGTCACTGGACTGTGTGTCCGGTGAGTGAAACTGCAACTACTCTAACTCAGCAAATACACAACTTTTTTCAGACTTTCTGTAGTAAATTGGTTGAGCTAACCTGAGGAAAAAATGTGCATTGCTAGAGCATCATGCAAAGAGAATGGTCTGTTTCTCAAAATACATGGTAGATTCACGGTAGATTCATGGTAGATTCATGGTAGATTTTCGTAAGGTGTCCTAAATGGATAACAGACAAATGCTTTGCCCTACTACCTTTAAACAAAAGTATTTCCCACTAAATTGGCCCCAAGGAATAATTAAAAAATATTTTTAACGTTGTATAAATAAAGGGTGTACCAAAAACTGGGGGTCACAGGTTCGAATCTTGGAAATTTCAAATACAAACATATGTCATATTATACATCATTAGAAAGGTCTATTTAATAGAAACATTTTGGTGAAAACAGAATTTAGTTATCTTTATTAATTTCAAAATGGCGTCCATTTTTGTAGCCAAAATCAAAATTTACGGAATACCCTGTAATTATTTTATTATTAATCATAAACGACTTCTGATTCAAAATACTTATTTGAAATAAGCTAAGCTTTACAATGATATGCCACAAGATCACATTTATTTAAAAACTAAAATTTCCAAAATTTAATATTTTTGAAAATGTTTACATAAACAAAACTCAAAAATTTCAAATGCTAACCCATGTTATTTTATTTATTTATTTACATGCATTATAATAGGTTGTAAACCCAATTACAATAATGCAGTACAATCAATATAATAATTTTTAACAAGGTGGAAATGTCCATTTTTAATCTTCAGTCTATCACATCAGCAAACACAACAAACACAATAAAACACAGTATGATAAATTGAGGAGACAGAGCAGAAAAATCTGATGAGTATTAAAATCGAGTGAGTTTGATAAGCCTACCTCAACATATTTTTGTGATTGTGTGATAAATGATGTACAAAGGTTTGGCTTATCTTTCAGTTATTTGCAAACATGATAAGCATTTTGATTTAAATGTAGGAAAGCTGTCATTGAAGATATCTACTGAATCATCCAAGGTGTTAAACAATCTAACTATATGAAGTAGCGGAGAGTAATAATTAATGTTTGTACGTGAATATGGAATGTGAAAATTTCTGTGTTGTCTGTTATAAAAAGATGGAACGCGCAATCCAACTTGGTTTAATATCTCGGAATCATCAATTGAACCATTTAATATTTTGTGCAAGTAACAGAGCTGTGCTGCTTTGCGCCTAGTTTCTAAGCTCTGAAAGCCGAAAATTTGCAGTAACTGGGAATATGGGATCAAGTTAGAGTAAAATCCATTAAATTTATAAAACAAATATCTTAAAAAACGTGCTTGGATTTTTTCAATGCTGTTTTTGTGAATTGTGTGGTGTGGATTCCAAATAATACAGGCTTACTCTAAGTGAGATCGAACGAGTGTGAAAAATAAGTTTTTTAGTGGTGTTGCAGATCTAAAGTTCTTGCTCTCCCTTATAATGAATCCCAAATTTCTGAAAGCTACACTGATAATTTTAGAAAAATGATTGACAAAGGTTAACTTAGAATCAAGAAGGACACCCAAGTCATTTACCTCTGTTATTCTTTTTAAAACAATGCCATTTAAAGAATATTGGCGTAAAAAAGAATTGAATTTCCTAGAAAAAGTTAGAACTGAACATTTAGTAATATTGAACTGAAGCTTATTTTCATTTAGCCAAGAATTCACTTGATTTAAATCGTTTTGAAGGTCGACCGCATCTTGATCACTTTTGATGGCCTTGAACAGTTTCAAATCGTCAGTGTAAAGAAGCACCCTCGAGTGAGATACAACACTAACAACCCCATCGATTACTAAATTGAAAATGGACGGACCAAGGTTCGAGCCCTGCGGGATTCCTGATGTCACACCGTACGTCTCAGATGATACACCTCTATACCAAACATACTGCCGTCTGTTAGAGAAGTAAGATTTAAAAAGCCGAAGTAAAATGTTTGATAACCCCCAGTAATTTAATTTTTTCAATATTATTGCGTAGTCTACTTTATCAAAAGCCTTTGCCATGTCCGTAAAAATTGCGTCTACTTGTTCCCCGGAATCCAAATGTTGTGAAACATACTGTACAAAATTAAAAAGATTGGTTGACGTAGAACGCTTTGGAAAAAACCCATGTTGATTTGTTGATAAACATTGAGAAATTTGGCGAAATATTTTGTCGTGTAAGATAATCTCAAAAACTTTAGCAGGTGATGACAAAACCGCAACTGGTCGGTAGTTTGTGATAAGTTTGCGATTTCCTTTTTTGTCTATTGGTGTTACATTTGTCATTTTCCATTTATGAGGAAAAGTGTGAGTTTTTAAAGATAAATTAAAGATGTGACATAGTGGCTTGGCTAAAATGTCCGCGCAACCTTTGATAATATATTGAGGTAGCTGATCAGGCCCCGCAGACCTTTTAGATTTTAGTTTCCTTAAAATGTTTAAGACATAATGCTCATCAAGGTGTGGCAAACAAATGTTCAAGCAGCCAAAAATGTTGTTATTTGAAAGTGCACTTTCCAAATCAGTAGGACTAGGTGGGGGCGCGTATGTGGACTTGAAAAACTCGGCAAACCCTTCTGCTATGTCTGTTGCTGTGGTAAACTCATCACCATTGTATATAAAACTATCAATATTAGAGTCTTTCATGTGAATCCTTTTGTTTTTGACATATGACCAAAATTGTTTACAATCACTAGAAATACTATTTTCAATACGACATAAATAATCATTATATCCTATCTTTACTTCTCTTTTTATACTAGCTCTAATTCTACTAAATTCTAGGTAAACATCGTTGTATCTAGGGTTATCTGTCCTTTTGAAGCGTTTATACTTGTTAAACAACTTTCTTTTAACTCTTAACGAGTTAATTATATCTTTAGTATACCATAAAGGATAAGAATGACTAGCACAGTATTTACTCTTGGAGCAGAATTTTTCCAAACCTTGATAAATCACATCATAAAAATAGTTAACAGCATCATTTACATCTTTAAAATTACTTAGACTTAGAGCATCCCAGTTTGCAGACTGAAAATATTTATAAATTTGATAAAAATCTGCTTTGAAAAAGTTATACTGGAAATCACCTATAAATAAATTTTTATTGAAAGATATTTCAAGATCAATAGTTATACTAAGTGCTGGATGATGACTATCTAAAGCTTTGTATATCATCTTAAAGCTCTCGTTGATCTGAGTAACTTTGTAATTTACACTAATGCCGTATCTTTTGGTTTTGTAGTAATAGCGTAAAAATGTCATTTTCCCATATGATTTGCATGTTAATTAATCAGGACATGATAGTATGGCAGTCCTTCTTCCATTGTTGCTATACCATTAAATTAACATGCAAGTTATATGGGGAAACAACGTTTTTCCGTTATTACTACAAAACCAAAAGAGATATGGCATTAGTGTAAACTACAAAGTTGCTCAGTTCAACGAGAGCTTTAAGATGATATAAAAAATGACATGGGTTAGCATTTGAAATTTTTGAGTTTTTTTTATGTAAACATTTTTAAAAATATTAAATTTTGGAAATTTTAGTTTTTAAATAAATGTGATCTTGTGGCATATCATTGTAAAGCTTAGCTTATTTCTAATAAGTATTTTGAATCAGAAGTAGTTTGTGATTAATAATAAAAGAATTACAGGGTATTCCGTAAATTTTGATTTTTGCTACAAAAATGGACGCCATTTTGAAATGAATAAAGATAACTAAATTCTGTTTTCACCAAAATGTTTCTATTAAATAGACCTTTCCAATAATGTATAATATGATATATGTTTGTATTTGAAATTTTCAAGATTCGAACCTGTGACCCCCAGTTTTTGGTACACCCTGTATTTATACAACGTTAAAAATATTTTTAAATTATTCCTTGGGGTCAATTTAGTGGGAAATAATTTTGTTTGAATGTTGTAGGGCAAAGCGTTTGTCTGTAATCCATTTAGGACACCTTAGTATGAGATTCACCCTGTATAAACATTAATATGAGCTGGTCAGCTGATTATGTTTAGACAACCCTCTTGTTAAACATTTATTTTCTACTAGCTTTTTCCCGCGGCTTTGCTCGCGTTAATCGTCAGGTTTAGCTTGTTCCCTGCCTTGTCACACTCACCTGCTGACAGGCTTAGCTCGATCGCTACGCTCACTCACCGTCACGCTCAACTGCCGTCAGGTTTAGCTCGTTCGCTACGCTCACTCGCCGTCACGCTCACCCGCATTTATTTACATTTAAAATCCCCTAAAATTGGAAATTTATATTGAATTTGTTTCTTAGCAACAAATTTTAAAAAATAAACTCAATTTTCAGATTTTTATACAATTTTTTTTTTTTATATTTCGTAAAAATAATTCTTTTAAAATAAAAAGTATCCTATGTTACTTGAAAAGGTAATATGGTCCTGGCTTTAAGTCTTACCATATGAGTATTACCATAATATCGTATTTCCTATAGGAAAATAAAAAAAAGAATGGATAGTTTTTTAATGGTATTGATTAGCTGCGTCTTTTATGTGATTCTTTATTGAAACGAGTTTCAACTGTATAATGCGTCATAGCCTTATTAACATAAAATAATTAAACTCAGGCCTAATTAAAACATTGTTAATTTTGTAATAAACTGTTTTCAACTGAGTGTTAGATTATCTCCTTATTTGATTATAGGTTGTCGTAATTGCAATGATACACAATTTAAAACATATATTGAAGATTTTTTTTGTCTGGTTGGCAATTGACAGATTTTAAATCATCCTGGAAAAATCGTACCTTTGTACCTGTCATTAACGACAGTTTAAAATTCATCTGTTTGATTGTAAAAAAGTCAAATTTCTGGCAGATAAATTATTTGACAATGTTTTTTTTTTTTAGTTGATTACTGCCAAGGAAGAACGGCTATTTTCCAAGGCAGTATAACATTTCGCAATGTTAGTTTTGTTGCTTTTTAAAAGTCATAATAAACATTTATTTGACCAGAAAAGTCGTATTTGATCGAGAAACTAACATCACTTGCCCGCAGATAATGCACAGCCGGACATCATCAGCCCGCGGGCCAACGGGGAGGTGAGCAGCAGCCCGGTGCCAGACTGCGCCGCCGCCAACCCCTCGGAGCTGCCCCACGGCGCCGGCGCCGGCTGGTCCCTGGCGACCGCTGGTGCCACCCGCATCGGCGACCTCTACATGATGGTACGGCGATAGGCAATGTTCACTGGTTGATCAGTTGTTACTCAGTAGTTATAATTGACTTTGTCACTAAAACTAGACATTAAGATTGTATAAGTAATTTAAGTCATATATTTTTAAATAAAATAAAATAAATCAGGCTGATTTTTTAAAGAATTGAATTATTGCATAGTTTTGAGCTTAACTATTTTATAATATATGTTTCAAAATTAATTTTTAGACCTTAGATATATTTTTTACTGGGCTAATACTATTAATGTAAGCCAACAGATTTTTTGGCCAATATTATTTTTTCATATATTTTATTAAAAAAAGATAAACATAGGTATTTACTGCATTCCCTCAATTATTACATGGCTTACATGATACTCAACTATTACGGATAGAAAATATACCTAATTAAATTATAAACAAAATGAACAAACATAACCCTTTCAACGTTATGAAAAGCAGCTATACATTAACAGCTGGTGCTGTTTGGCTGTTACAGTAGGCTTACTGTTCCAACTCCCAACAATAAAATAAACTGAATATAAAACAGTCCATTGAACGATTTGCAGGTAAAATATTTGATACAGACAACAAATAAGCATTGTGTTAGTTATTTTAGTCAGATATATCAGTCAGTCTTTGGCCCAGAATTGAACAGAAAAAGATGGACATATCCGTCTCAAGCTTTTTGAGGGTTAAGTACATATGACATTGTGACTTGTTGGAACCAGACGAATTTGAAACAGTTGCGTGTCGTTATTGTACAAATTGGGGAGATTCGGGTTAATTCTTTGTTTTGAGTATGTTGAACCCGACTAGTAGTGCCGAATTGGGGAATCTCGGCCATTGTAACTATCAGTGTTCATTTTTAGCAAGTTCTTTTTTGTTTGATTTGTTAGTTAGTGTGGGTGACAAGTTCAGCGACTTTGTCAACTTGAAGACTTGTGCTGGGCGAGTGACCCTCATGGGTACAGGAGGCCCACTTTACTTCCAGGTGGTGTAACCGTGGTGTTTCTTTCATCCCTGGGCGTGGCAATGATTATTGGCTCGATATTTTATATATTTTGTTGTTAATTAATTGTATGAGCCCGCCCTAAACAAGTTAAGTCTTAATCCTGAGGCAACTCTTGACCCCTGTTTTTATTGGACCCTGGTTTAATCCCAGCCATTATAGGCTGAGCCATCTGTGGCAGTTAAACTTGTGACGCTTTTCTATCAGGGTTAAAAGTCGTCATAATTATCACAACAAAGTGTATCTTTTTATTCAAAATTTAAAGTTCTGTCGAAATGACAATTAAAGCCGTAACAATTTGTTAACCTGAATTTCACACATTCAGAACAGGAACAGAAAAAAATAAAAAGCCAAGCGGTCCTATAAGAATATTAAACACAAGCGTAAGCTCTCGTGCTTGTCTGTGTGCAGTTTCAATGCTTCTGACTGCAACAGAAGCTTTTTTCACTATGGTAAAAAAAGGTTTTTTCGGTTGTTTTCACATTTTAAGCTTACAGGGCCGTTTGGCTTTTTTTTCATTGTTGGTGTTGTTTTGAATGCCTTAACTCATCTTAAAAATGTGTTTTGGCTTTGAACTGTGTTATTTTGAATGTTATTAAGGTTTAGATTGAAGATACACCGTGGCGTTATAATATATTTGCAATTTTTAACAAAAGGCTTGGGGTTGCAACCAGAAGACACTATACTGACTACTTATTCATTTAGACCAAAAATGTAGGACATTCTCAAGACAATGACACAACCCAAACTTTTCTAACTCTTCCAGTGACGATACAACATTTTTTTTTTTAATTCGTCTAGTTCCCAGAAGTCACCCAGTATGTTATTTACTAGCCTGGCAATTAGTATTTTACCGAGTTGCGGATTTTCATGCAAGCACGGCGTAACTTACATCCCGGCTGAGTTATGGACATTACATCAAATTGTACTGTACAGTTATAAGTATTTGTGTATTTAAATTTTTAAATCAAACAAATATACTTAACTGTAACAATCTTTTTTTAAGTACAGTAACAGTTATAATTAATTAAAATTTATTTCAATAACTTCTAATCACCTTTTATTATGAAGCTAAACCGCTATCTAGCTGAAAAAGTAACAGTTGTAAAGTTACTGTTTTGAAAACACCTGTCATAAATAATATTACAAAACTGATACTATACATGTTGTGTTATAACATAACCAGCTAAGGAGTAAAATAAAACAAAAACAAAAAAAGTCTTCAGCCAATGGAATATTTACTAAGATAAACAAACCCTCTCACTGCTATTTCTGCCTCCCTCCCACATATTAGGAATACCTATGTTTCAAATCCTTTGTCACACGCAGGCGCGGATTTCCCAATACCCCCGGTAGGCCTGGGCCTAGGGGCGCAAGCTGCCAGGGGGCGCATCGCCGCCAAGCAAGAGATAAAAAATTCATACTCAGTCATTTAGCTTTTATGTTTGCAGCTAATAATTTTTTGCAAAATATTAATAGTTTTACATTCAGTTGTCATACTGTCAGTTGTCATAAGTCGACGACCCTCGAAAAACATCAGTAGCATGTCAACACTCTTAAACAAAATGGCCTAATTGGCACAATTTCATAAGTAAAGGGGGAAAATGTAGAAAAGCACAAGATTAAGATTGTTTTCCAATAAAAAAATTTTATTTTGTGTAGAAGCATTTTGAGATAAAATAAAATATTTGATGTTATATATTTGACTAAAACACAACGGATAGTGTCGTAACTCAATAGGATTTTGGCTGGGACACCATTTTCAATTTCTGTCATTGGTCAGGTTCACGCGAACACACCTCAACCGCGATCATGATTTAGGCTAACTATCAAGTGAAAAAATCCCAATGACGTTATTTTGCTGTGGTGTAATAAATCCAACGGTATTTTAAGGTTGACGTTCACACGTATGTGTCATCAACAAAAATAAATAAATAAATACATGAATAAAAAATGAACAGTATTCAGCTAGTTTACGATCTACGGAAGATCATGAACATTCTTAGCCATTCACTCGTAGTGGCTAGTGATCGATGTAATTCATAGAATTAACTATGGTATGATTGGTCGAAATTTGATGCTTCTCAATGCATATGTTAGATGCCTTCTTACAATGTATGACTGTAGCAATATCCTACTTTCAGTCTCAAGTGATACGATTGTTGCATAATAGGCCTACACATGGTTTAATATAGCTTTATTTTTAATATAGTTAAACTTATTGTGTTAAGAACGTGATGAAAGTGGTTTGCAAACTAGTTACAAATACTGTATGTAACCGTTTTTGTAGAAAAACTTTACAAGCAAACTAACCTCAACCTAGGGGCGCAACAAAATGTAGGGCCTAGGGACGCCTAAACGTTAAATCTGGCCCTCGGCGCACGGTAAAAGTACTGTAAATGTGCAGTTAATATATGGTAAATGTTCAATATGGAATGTGCAATTGTAACTGCAACTGCAGCCTTGTGCAGTGTACAGGAAATAATTCCTCTCTCACCTACAAACGACCACGGAAATGGAAAGCAACTATGATTGTTATCAGAAGTGTTACATGAACTACCTAAACAAGTTTCAACTCAAGCACCATATTCTTTAGTAAGGTTATCTGAGTAAAGTTATCATGAAAAGTTACTGAAAAGTAACTCGATCATCCTGTTACATGAAAAGTCAGGCTAGGAAAATGTCAGGATGTTATTTGACCAAAAGATTTAAAGAGGTGCTCAACTGTGTTTGTGTTTTCTCTCAACAGTTTGGCTACGACGCCAAGATCCACTTGGACTACTGGTGGGATAAACAGCCAGAGTCCGCCACTGGCTGTGCAAGTGAAGTCTCCTTGGCTGCCACGCTACAAAAGTTGCTGTCGGTCGCCAAGCTAGAGTCCACCAAACCTAAGGTCAGCCTCAACTTTCATAAAACATTTTTTTTTTCTTTAGAATTGTCGAAGAAAAGGAACTATTCCCATTGTCACCAACAAGTTTCAACATATATTGGGTAACCTATTTGTAATTTGTTAAATCCATTTCAATCAATATATTTTTCAGGTATCAACATCAAATAATGTTAGCTGTGAATCTCAAGCATCAAAATCACGTCTTTCAAAACCCAAAACTCAACAAGATGGAACACAGGTATGATAGTTGCTTACAAAACTGAAATTACCATAAGTTACGTGCAACTTCTTATTCTTTTTCTTCTTAACCTTAAAAACTGAACTTGGAAGATTTGAACTTAAAATCAATCAATCAAATCATTGTTATAAAAATATTTAAAACATACATGAAATAGAAATTAAATATAACTTTTTTAGTTGTAATATGAAACAGGGGTGGCAACTACTACAAACTAGACTGAGATTGCCTATTTGTGCAAATGATGAGATTATGGTTGATGATGATGATTATGGTGAGATTTTTCACCTTAAAATACCTAAAAAAAAGTCTCTATTTTTTCTAAAAAGTGAGTATTTACTAAAATAACAAATTTGAACTAGCTTTTATCCCAGTAAAAAGGATGGTAATAGCTTTTATTCCAGTAATGGTTGTAATAGAGATCTCGACAAAATCATACATAAACAGTTGGAATATTTTAGGGATGGACGGGAATGGATTTTTAGTGGGGACAGCCCGTTTACTCTACCGATCATAGGCTCTATGGCCCCATTTTAATAATATTTAATATATAAGGAGGTCCATTTGCTCTACTGGTTCATAGACTCTATGGCCCTTCTTAATATTAAATAAAATATAACATGGGGCCACTTACTCTACCGATCGTAGGCTCTATGAACCCTAGTAATATTTAATAATTTTTAAGAGGGTCATAGAGCCTATGAACCCATTTAAATTAAGTATATGGGTCCAAAGCATCTACTGGCTCATAGAGTCTATGAACCTTTTCAAAATAATATTAAATAAAATTATAAAATAGGGCCATAGAGTCTATGAACCTTCTCCAATTGATATTAAATAAAATTATAAAATAGGGCCATAGGCTCTATGATCCGTTTTATATTAAATACGTTATATATTGGAAAAGAGGTCCACTTACTCTACGGGTCCGTTATATCTACTCTGTAAGCACCACTCGCTTCCTTCAGCTCTCGTGCACAAACGAACTGAGATAATGTCACCCGGTTTTCTGCATCCTATTCTACGACAAATAAATATCCATCTATCAATATATGTATCTCTGCATCTATATATCTATGTACCTATCTATATACGGTAATACGTGAAGCAGTTTTTTTGAACACAACTTTTCACTTATTTCTGGACCAATTTGAACGTTTGAGGAGTTAAAATATTCGTCTCTGTTCATAGTTTTGTAATAGGGCATATTGGAAAAATTGGATCAATCGTTAAATGGTAATCAAATAGGGTGATAAATAATGTATTGCGTGAGCCCAATAAATCAGTGTCAGATTTTGAGCTGTTTAGAGGTAATTTACAGAACATTAAATTAACAGAAAGAGGTGAGGTATTAGTAGAAGATGATGTAAATATTTTTATGATAAATTAAGACTTAGTGAGCAATTTTATTAATAATCATGGTAAAATTTTTATACCGAGAAACAGACCGAAAAGAGGTACATTTTCAGCCCGTGAATCATGTCCAATATTTTTTAAGGCGAAAGATTTAGACGGTTTGAAAGGCAACCAGCGGAAAGCTGGATTCGAACAGAAGCCCGTTAGGCAACATCCACAGTTAGTTGTAACCTATTAATCTATATTATCAAAGGGTGAAGCTCCCTTAAATGTTTTACTCTCGTAACATACAATTCTGCTTCTGTATAGCTTACCTAAATATTGCCTTTGCAAAAGTTAGCAGGGAAAGTAATCTTGTAAATGAGTTTTTGAAAACAATACAAAATCGTGCTTTATATATAGTTTCGTGTAAGACAAATGAAATGAGCTTAAGAACAAGAAAATTTCTTTGCTTATTACCAAACCACCAATAAAAAAGTAGCAAACTGATGGCAGTTAACAGCGCTATCAGAAATGAAAAGGCTGCTGAAGAAGAAATAAGTCTTGCAAGGGATCGTGGAGGTATTGACAAAGAGGGCGTTCTGTTGCTGACCGTAGTAGCAGATGGAATCTGTACAAAGAGATCTTATAGAACCAGCTTTTGTAAAATAATAAATTATAATGAGGATGAGTATTTACAAACAAACCAAAAGTAAGTTACTAAACCCCAATATTAACAAATAATATATTTTAGATTGAAAGAATTCATATCTCGTTTCCGAGTCCATCCGGCAGTTATATTTGACCAATCTGAAAGTTTTATGTTAAAAATTAAAGGTATTCACATGAAGATGACGCAAACAACATCAGCATACTTTCACCTTTCGCATAACTCAACTTATACGCAAAAGATATTCTTCCACATGCATTCCTCATATGGGAGTTTCTTTTTGGAGTCATGTTTTAAGATTGCTTTTTGTAGAGTTCCAAATGAGGTGCATGGTTTTTATGGTCTAAGAACCTCAGTGAAATACGGTCTTACGTTTGAGATATAAATCGTTTAAATTTGACGAGTTTAAGCCAAGTTACGCACACACGACCAACGTTAATTTTACTCAATTTGAGGGGCTAGAAGGTTAAAGTAAACTATGGACATATTTGTTTCAATTTAACATAGTTTAGTAAACACGTGCTTTAAGATTGTTTGAATTGTACAATCATTCGTCATTCTGCTGTCATTACTTTTTCTTATACTGCTTATTTATTTAGCAGTTTTTTTTTGTTTAGTAACATATCTGCTACAGTTATTTGTCTGATTCATGATCAATTACGATTGTGTAGACTGTAGAGGTTTCAATTATGCTTTTTGTAACTATCTTTGTCAATTATATTATTAAATTAAAAACACAATTTTCGTCATACAACACTTTATTTCATTACATTAACATACAGGTAATATATTTCGGCGTTCCATGACGCCATCTTCAGACCGACTGGTTAGAATCAAGATGGCGGACTGCAGTTCTATATTCAGATCGATAGGTTTAACTATGGTTCTTGGTAGAGAGACAAAATTGTGCTAGGCTAGGTAGAAAAATGAAAAATGAAAAGAAGAAAGTGTCAATCAGTCTTGGACCAGAACCTGATCTCATACAAGATTCTAAATTAAAAACAAAAACTCAATTATCTGTGAATATTATTTAGTTTATAATGTGATTCTTCAAAAAACAATCCAATCATAGGAGATAGTAATACAGTATTCTATTATAAACAACTAATTTTACTTTCTTCCTCTATACCATGGAGAAAGTATTGTTTTCATCAAAAATTTCGAATTTGAGTTGTTGGTGGATTTATCCATTTTGGTTCCCCCTGAGTCCAAAAAAGTGGTTTTCGGAGTGATGTCTGTCTGTGTGTGTGTGTGTGTGTGTCAGGATGTAAACAGAGCTAGAGAATGCCCTAATGGTCCGATTTTGTTGAAATTTGGTACATAGGTCCAAATCCACGATAATTCCAGGCGTTTTTTTTTCATTTTTTAAATTTTTGATTTTTAAGGGTTTTTTACTCCCAAAAACCCTCAAAAATAGTCAAAAATCAAAATTTCTCAAAAACGGCTCTAACGATTTTGATTAAAATTGTGTGGTTTATTAAGCTTAAAATGGTGAATAAAATGACACCACCCGCATCTCCGGGAAAATTCGGGTTCAAAAGTTATGGAGTAAAAAGTGTTTCAAAAATCAATTTTTTGGATTTTCAAAATAGCTGTTGTCTTGAAATAAATTTTACTTATCACCATTAAATCAAGCTCAAAAAACTAAATAATCCAGTATTTTAAATTATTGCTCTACGTCAAGTGGTTGCGGAGAAAATTCAATTTTTTGTTTCGCGGTAAACGCAGTACGTTGTTAAAAGTCACAGACGCACGTAGGGTCAAACGAGCGCTGCTCAGCCGGTAGCTATCCGACTGAGTCATCAAGACATTAATGTTTGAAGTTTTTAACATCTTTTTTATATTGTTGGGAGAAAGTATGTGTCAGTTAACTGATACCGTTTATTTACTTACATCATGGAAGTGAAGATAGACGTTACGACATTTGATCAATTATATTGTTGAAAATGTAAAATAATAAATTCAATTTCCAAAAGGAATTATAGTTTGCGGGAGAAGTCGAGCTGCGCCGATGGTCAGGACATTCCACTGCGGATTACCGTCGACCCTCGGAGGGGCAGGGTCGAGGTGCGCCGATGGTCGTCCTGTTCCAAATCTTTTGCTGCCACGTTGTTACTAATTCATTTAAAATTAAAAATAAATGTTAGGTACGGTATGTTGTTATTTAAATTGTGGGAAAATCCCTGTAAATAGTAATTTT
Organism: Neoaliturus tenellus; assembly: GCA_030545055.2. NCBI lineage: Eukaryota > Metazoa > Arthropoda > Insecta > Hemiptera > Cicadellidae > Neoaliturus > Neoaliturus tenellus. The sequence goes on from CM061531.1 coordinate 155,305,408, forward strand.
TATCACTATGGCGAAAAGCGGGGTTTCTGTGCTCATTTGCGTTTCACGATTAATATGGTTATTTTATGTAAATTGAAAATCCCTGTATAAATAGTAATTTTTATCTCTAGGGAGAAAAGCGAGTTTATTATGGGTAAAATGGCGCATCAGGAATTCAATGATACTGGTTCCAAACATACTAAATTCGATAGTTTCGCCGCTATGAACGAAAAGTCGGAAAAATTGAATTTAATTCATATCTCAGGAACCGCTAGCTCGATTCTTGCAATTAATGAGTCTAATAGTATGTTTTCACACCTGAGGAATTCAATGAAACGGTTTCAAAACATACGTAAATCGATAGTTTCGCCGCTATGAACGAAAAGTTGGAAAAATTCAATTTAATTCATATCTCAGGAACCGCTTGCTCGATTCTTACAAGTAATGAGTCGAATAGTATGTTTTCACACCTGAGGAATTCAATGAAACGGTTTCCAAACATACGAAAATCGATAGTTTCGCCGCTATGAACGAAAAGTCAGAAAAATTCAATTTAATTCATATCTCAGGAACCGCTTGCTTGATTCTTACAATTAATTGGTCTGGGTAGTATGTTTTCACACCTGAGGAATTCAATGATACTGTTTCCAAACATACGAAAATCGGTAGTTTCGCCGCTATGAACGAAAAGTCGGAAAAATTGAATTTAATCTAACTAGGGGACTTGTGCTCCTCCTCAGCATTTACGCTGTGCAGTCTAATATTCAATTTTATCCATATAAAACCGTAGGGTAAAAAACACCTTTGGACAGTTCTTCTGAGGGGCCAATTTACATGGGGGATGTGCCAAAACAACCCTCACAACCGCTGTGTCCTTTATTAGTTTGCCTACTAGTGTCCTAATAGTTTGTCTTATATTAGTGTTCCTATACTATTTTTCTGTCCTTCATTACCAGGTTTTAATGTATTTAAAAAGGATTTACGTTAAATTGGTCAAAAATGAAAAAGAAAATTATCTTATAAACATGGGGAAAAGTAAAATTATTCACTACTATGGACAGTTTGTCTGAGACTTCTACTGGACCGAATTACATGCAGTTTGTATCAAATAAAAGAAAAACTTTGTTATTTTAGCTGATTTCATTTACTTAACGTCAACTTATTTCCTCATATTACAAAGATCGAAATTTAAAAACCCTTACAAATTTATTTTACAACCCTTCAAACAGCTGATTGTAAAAACAAGAGGTATTTGTCTAAATGCAGTAGAAGAGCAAAAGCTCAAAAGAATTTGGTTTATTATGGACAGTACCAAAAACGTATATAATTATAATAAATTTTTGTTTTAATGGAATGAAAAAATAATTCAGAGTTATACTATTGAATCTACAATTGATGGAATAAAAACTAAACAATTAGCATAAATACGTTTTGATTCTTGAATTGTTTAAAGTTACTTATTTTTTTTAGCAGCTGATTAATTGAGAATCAAGAAGTTCATTTGCCTTTAATATACAAAGGGCATTGTCAAATCTTCATAACATCAGTATATTGAATATCTGTATGTACAGTGCTAAGATTCATCCACTGTATGAGAAACTCTACTCTTAAGCCACTTGGCAATAACATTAAAAAATTTCTTTCTATTGGTAATAGAATATCATTAAGTGGCAACTTGTTCAAAAGCAGAATTTCTTGATACTTATAGCTCTTGAGATATTTATCAATTCTAATATTCGGTTTAAGCAGGTCTTCACCATATCTTGTATTATGATTATGAACAAAGCTTTGATTAATGAAATCGTTTAAATTATCTTGAACAAAAATAAGATTACTGTAAATGTACAAGCAACTGTCATTATACTGTAATAATGAAAAACAAGACTACATGAGTCTGTTGATTCTGTTGAGTCTGTTGATCCATTTAATGCAGACATAATGATGACACATCTAAAACCAGCGAGCCTTAGTATAAATTTACACACGATTCAAATAGAGAGTAATGTAAATCATGTAACTTTTTAAAGAAAAACGTTTAAGTTCATATATATTCAAATTTTTTTCTGTTTTGGAATGAAAAATAAATACAATATTTTACTTATATAATTGCTGTTTACTCAGTTATACACATAGGACTTCTTTATATAGGACTTCACATTATATAGGACTTCAAAATTTCTATATAATGTTATTCATAGCTAATTTTTAGTTCGAATTTAGGAAACAACGAATCTGAAAAACTATAGGATCTATGATGATGAAATTTGAAGTGGATGTTCCTCTTTGCTCATATGTACGTGCTCACTACGAAACTGTTTTACAAAATTCTTTTAGGGCTCTGCCACACACAATTTCAATTTTGGTCTAATGTTATTCTTATGGCCAATTTTAAATATAAATCTAGGGAACAAAGAATATGAAAAGCCAGGTGACCTAAGGGGTTGAAATTTGAAATGGAAGACACACTTTGCCCATAGGTGCTCATTAAAAATCGCTTTTCTAAAGCATCTTTAGGGCTTCGCCCCACGGGACTTCAAAATTACTTTTAGGGCCTATTGGGTTGAATTTTGGCATGGACGTTCCTCTTCGCTCATTGGTGATCACTAAGAAACGCTTTCACAAAAATCCCTTTAGGGCTCCACCCCAGTTGTCTTCGAAATTTCAATATAATGTTACAATTATGGTCAATTACAATATGAATTGAAAGAAACAACGAATCTATGAACTATAGGGTCTGCGGGGTTGAAATTTGGAGTAATCTATTTGGTTATAGGTGCTCTATAAAAAGTGGCTTACACATTTACTTCAGGGCTCTGAAGTAACCTCAAAATTACCTCAAATCGTTCGAGAAATATAGTTTTTTAATTTATCTAGGCCTCCACCCCACTGGACTTAAAACTCATTCTATGGCCTACGGGGTTGGAAATTGACATGGACGTTCCTCTTTACTCATTAACATTCCCTAGGAAACGATTTTGCAAATTTCCTTTAGAACTACACCCCACAGAACCTTTAAGTTACAATTGATTCTACGGGGTTAAAATTTGACGTGGATATTCCTCTTTACTCAAAGGTACTAAGAAACTGTTATGGAAAAATAGTTTTTGAAGTCCTTTAGGGCTCCACCCCACTGGACTTCAAAATTACTCTATGACCTACTGGGTTAATATTTTACATGGATGTTCCTTTTTGCTCATAGTAAGTCACCAAGTAACAATTTTAAAAATATAGTTTTTGAAACCTTTTAGGGCTCGGCCCCACTGGACTTAAAAATTACTCTATGGCCTACGGGGTTAATATTTTACATGATCGTTCCTCTTTGTCCATAGGTACCCCGCTCACACTATTTCAATGTATAATCTAAATGAATATATTAAGGAAGAAGATTTCGTAGGTCTTAAAAGAGATTAAAAAACAAATTCAACACGGGCGAAGCCGTGACGGGCAACAGCTAGTATTATATAAATCACATAAAAATTTTGAAAAAATATATCTCACGCTGAATAAATGTTATACTTTATTGGTAGAACTTTTTTCTATGGAATACAGATATTACATCTTTTTATCCTTATTATATTAAATTAATTTAGAAGATCAATTTATATAATCCACCTTCTAAGAGAGCAAATGTTAAAGAAAATCTCTTTAAACTATACTAAACAAAAACTCAACGCCAAAATGTTATTAAGTCTTATCCTATTACCCATGTATCTTTTTGAAACCATTATGTGACATGCTGTATAATAGTAAGTTACTTCCCAATCTATTTGCAGCGCCCATACATTAACATAATGAGTTGCGCGAATCTCTGCTCTTCCGCGTAAGTTTACGACGCTCTTTTAAATCTTTCAGCTAATGGGGGACCTCACAAATAAATGATTCAAGTGAGAAATAAAAATTTGAATCTTCGCTACAAAATTCCCAATGACAGCTTTTACTTGACCAAAAGTAAAACACTATTTCACATCCTACATATTTCATTTGATTATTCAATTGATTTAAAAGTAGTAACTTTTATTAAACTAGATGCAATTATAATTCATTACACATCTTTTTAATGCTATAAATACTGCAAGAATTACCCTTTCCAACAGAATCTTTTATCAAGTAATCATTCGTTGTTTCAGTAGGCAAAAATATAGGTAAATTGAAGTGTTGTTGTTATTTCCGTCGCTCGGTTCCGCGGCCTTTTACCACCCAATGGTCCCGTGAAATCCACGATTTTCACCCATTGAATATGCAGTCCAGTGAAACTTAGTCCGAAGAAAAGCTGGGGAGCCTAACCCACCCATGAGCGGGCCGTCCAGCAGAACGAAATGGGCTCGTAGAAATGTCTGAGATATCACAAGAAGATTGCATGAGTTACCTAAGTTTAAACGTAGGATACTGGCTTTACCTAAATATTGCTGTCGTTTTAAATATTTTTAGATAAAGATGACAAATAATTAGCAGAAGTTTGTAAAACGGAGAAAGCTGATCACAAACAACTCTAACCCCTAATGACGCAGCGGCGAATTTCGGGGCGCTATTGTTTGGGCACGGACGGATATGGGGTTTAATGTTCCAAGTAAAGGACAATGTTACCGCCTGGACCGCTCGCTACCTGCAAAGTCGGCGAACTTAAATCTGTCACTACTGGGACATGCCGAAATTTTTTATGACGGGCAGCGCGCTTGACTAGACATTCACTATATCACTATTTTGAGAAGGGGACCTCACATAGTGGGTATTTTAACCTGAATATAAATATGAATGAAAGATGAGTGTACATATTGATAGGATAAATTACCGAGCTGACTTAATAAAAATTGTACACAACTCTTGGTTGTTATTGGTGTACTTTATGATATTCTGTGAATCAAAGTACATTTTAAAGACTCGTTAAATTTTGTGTGTTTTTCTCAATTTTCAGCGGTGGTCACTTAATGGGTTAGAAAAATTAACAAATCCAGTGAGGATTTAACAGGAAAAAGTTAACAGGACCATTCAACCAAAAAGTCCGAAATCAGTTAAGTTTTTTTGCCCGCTGTGATGCTAAAACATAACAGTTAGTTACCCACAACCACTTTTATCCTTAATTTATCCTTGTATAGCTTTTCATTTTCACAAATTCTCCAAAAGTGAGTAAAATGAGTGAATTTGATTCAGTTTTGGACACTTAATAATGAATAGCTTCAACATTAAGAGGCAGTGGGATCATTTTACATTTACGATGCAATTACTGTTTAGGTAAGAGGTACTCAGATAATCCATTGACAAAATTTGCAATGGCATATTTTTATGATGATGACATCTAATCTGGTCACATATCCATTAGCCTAAACAAATGTAAACCGAATTGTGAATTTTTCCATTCATGCTCATACACCGTTTATACCGTGGGCTAAAATGCCTCTATGTGGTGCAGTAAAAAGGTCTATGCAAAACATAGTGACTCATTTACATGCTTTAGTCAAATAGGGATGTTTGCGGGTACAGCCATTTTTAGTGCCATACAGTGGTGGACTTTTATTTTTTTTATTTTAAACAAAATATCAACATACAATTCACCGTTATAATAAGACTTACAATACACCTTTATAATAAGACTTAAAATAAAATATAGATGGATATATTTAATGAAATTGTTTTCCTCCATAGACTGCTATTGTGAAAGTTCGTCATATCGTAGCGTCGAGACACTATTTTTAATTAGTTCTTCCGACTTTTTCCGCGTAGTGCCTAAAAGGTAAACATTTCACTTGAACATATAACCACTTATATGTTTTTATATGTTTATTGATTCTTGAAACAATCTCTTGAGGTTTAAGGTTTAAGGAAGGTTTGGACGGTAAATTAAATTATTATTTAATTTAGACTCCTTGACTAGAAGTTTGACTAGAAATCTGTAAGGTTTTGATAAGTGGTGTACAAGTTATTGTGTATTCTTTACAATTTAAAGGTAGATTTAAATATTATACTTATAATGGCATAATAGTTTGATTAAGAACAATCTTCAAAGAAAAACTTATATCTTCACCATAATTTTACACAGTTATCGATGTATTAACATATCATTTACGCTTATTACTTACATAGTTAGGACGACTTAATTTGTCTAGTCCTTCTGACTTTTTCCCCTTAGCACCTAAACGGTAAACATTTCACTTAAAAATATAACAAATTTAGACTCCTTGGGGTTAAAAACATATAGGCTAAGTTTGACTATTAATCTGTAAGGTTCTGATAAGTGGTGTAAAAGTTATTGAATATTCTTTTTTATTTAAATGGTTGATTTAATCATTAACATAATAGCATAAGAGTTTGATCAAGAAAAAACTTCAGTGGAAACTTATTGTTCATTATAATTTTACATATTTTTGTTATATTAACATAGACTCTAACCTTATCACTTACACGGTTAATTAATTAATTATTTTAATTTTTTCGACTTTTCCCGCGGAGCGCCTAATGGTAAACATTTCACGTGACGAAAATAACCAGCTTAGACTCCTCGGGGACGAAAACATATAGTTTGACTACGAATCTGTAAGGTTCTCATAAGTGGTGTACTAGTTGCATTCATTATAATAATTGCTTTAATTATTGCATAAAAATAGCTTAAGAGTTTGATTAAGAATAAATTTAAGAGAACAAATAAAACATTTTACTCCTTAGATCGAAACCATTTAGTTAGACTACGTATCTCTAAAGGTATAAAACTTTTTCTTTAATCGTTACGTTTTTTATCGCCACAACAGTTTTACCATCATTATGTCGTTTTTTTCTAATAGTTCGCATGTAAAAACAATTATTTTTAATTGTTATTAAACATTTTTTGCGTTAGGATTAGATTTAACGTTTCCTTGCATTGTTTGTTTTTGTGGTTTTTATTAACGGTTGGCAACACTGACCCAATGCAGGGATAAGTGATGGTAAAAAATAATGTGGGTTAAGTGTCTATACATATCTATTTCGGTGTGTATATTCGAACACTTATCCCACGCAGGGGTATATGACAAATGCAGCCGTGTTAACTATTATACAAGAGCAAAATTTCTTGTGTCCTAGGATCTTTTATTTGTTGGTTGAATATGAGAGTTTATTTGACCACGACGAATAAATTGAAGTTGGTCCCATGAATGGTAAAAATTCGTTTTTTGTCTTAGAGCCCATCAAAGTTCCAAAAATCTCCATAAGTTATCCTTATGGAGATTTTGATAGCTACATAATTGAACAAAAATGAGTTTATAACTATACTCATCTTAAAAAAAAAACAATATGTTCAGCTTTAACCTGTGGTTCGAATTTACACCAAAGTGTAGCACCATTTGGCCTGGCAATTGAGCGAAGCAAACGAGCCAAGAAAAGTCAGCAAGTAAACGGAGCGATCGAGCTTTGCCTGAGAAAGGAAAGTGACGCTTTATAATTTTACCGAGCATAGGCTCTGTCCCCATGATATTATAAGATAATATAGTCTCCTAATGGTTAGTCGGCTAAGGGTATGACAATGAAATAAATTAATTAAACTTACGAGAGATCATTGCAATCACATTAAGTTAAACTTGTTACAATTAACCATAACAACGTTATCTATGGTATCATACAACACGTGATGCATTAAGAATTTTTTTTAAGTAGGGCTTAGTCGTTTACATTAATACTATATGTAAAAACGTTGTCATTGAAAAACATAGTCCTATAGTTTTGAGCCACGTTAACATATGGGTTAACATATGATAACGATCATCATGGGGATAAATATAACGAAAGTAAATACTAAAGTTTTGGTCTGATGATTTGAATCAGGTGAAAGTAAGTACAATGTTATGAATTAGGTAGCTTTCTTATTTAAAGTATTGTATGAAGACGGGGCCTACGAAAGTAGGCCCCAATGAAGATTGGTAATAACAACTATAGAGGATAATATAGACTTGTGGAGAGTGAGCGTATAGCAAAAACAATCACCTGAAAAGCCAAAAATTCCTAAGTTTGGCATTGCAAGGCATGCGGATACAAGCTAGTTTTTATGCACTAATGCTGGTTACACTCTGTGCGGTTTTGGTCACGGAGGCGGAAATTTTTAAAACTGCAAAACCCTCCATGTTTGTGTGAACACCAATTAAGAGTCATCGTCTCCGCTGTAAAATCACTGAAATATTTCTGCTAATTCCCCAGTTTCAGATAGTGTTTAATTGATAGATAGATCTATAAATATAAGATAGATAATTCTCTAGATATATGATACTCATAAATCTGTGTTTAATATGTAGACAGATACATAGATAGATAGATAGATGAGTGAATGGAAAGAGATGCATTGATTGAAACGAATTTTTCTACACCTTAAACGTTAAAATTTGTCTACAAATAAGAGAGGAGCTTCGTTTAAAAAAAAATCGCCTTTTCGTGTGATATTGATAAATATATAGATAGATAGGTACATAGATATATAGATGCAGAGATACATATATTGATAGATTGATATTTATTCATCGTTGAATAGGATGCCGAAAACAGGGTAACATTATCTCAGTTTGTTTGTGCACGAGAGCTGAAGGAAGCGAGTGGTGCGTACAGAGTAGATATAACGGACCCGTAGAGTAAGTGGACCTCTTTTCCAATATATAACGTATTTAATATAAAACGGCTCATAGAGCCTATGGCCCTATTTTATAATTTTATTTAATATTAATTGGAGAAGGTTCATAGACTCTATGGCCCTATTTTATAATTTTATTTAATATTAATTTGAAAAGGTTCATAGACTCTATGAGCCAGTAGATGCTTTGGACCCATACATTTAATTTAAATGGGTGCATAGGCTCTATGATCGCTTTAAATTATATAAAAATATTCAAACAGGCTCATAGAGCCTATGATCGGTAGAGTAAGTGGCCCCATGTTATATTTTATTTAATATTAAGAAGGGCCATAGAGCCTATGATCGGTAGAGTAAGTGGACCCATGTTATATTTTATTTAATATTTAAGAGGGCCGTAGAGTCTATGGTCGGTAGAGTAAACGGACCCTAACCTTTTTAGTTCGGAACGGGATGGGAAGGGAATTTTTATTTCCCGTCCAGTTTCGGGACAGGATCAGGACGGGATTGCTCTTCTCGGCGCTATCGAGAAATATTCGTTTTGACTTTTATCTGAATGTCGTATAAAGACAAATTAAAATTAAATATCAACTGGTTCTGTTTCCAAATTGTTCCACTTGTTTTTGTATAAGTTACAATAAACCTCCTTTTGTTGAAAAGATTTGAAATATCTAATTTTGATATTTATAGTATACAATGAGATAAGGATAAAGTATAAATTTTCTTGTAACCAAAGAAATTTAAATCAAATCACTAAACAATATACGTATAAAAAAAGTCCATTAAAAATGTTATAAAAGTTTTGTTGAATGAAATATTAAACGTTTTTTATAAAGAATGAAAAGAAAAATTATATACTTAAAACTATAGATTAAAACAATTGGAAAAATTGTAAAGAAAACAAAACTGTATTACATAAATAGGCCTAAGGCCTGCTCAGTAAAAAAAAAAATTAAAATCATGATAAATATTCACACTAAGGAATGAAGTGGTTGAACAAACCAATGCCATTTATAACCCCAAGAAATGTTAATTTTTTCATTTTAGCGAATTTCCCATAGGGAATAAGCTATTACCGTAGGTCTCATGGTAAGACCTAAGCCCGGGACCATGTTACTTTTTCGTTTTTAGGTGCCCAGAGACCAAAAATAATAGTCATTAAAATTTTTATATATATATATATATATGTATATATTTATATATGTATATATATATATATATATATATATATATATGTATGTGTCCCTAGGCACGATAACTCTCGTAAAAACGGTCCGATTGACACCAAATTTGGTAGAGATGTGTAATCCTACGTTTATTCGGACGAGTTCGAAAACCAGACATATCGATCTACCGGAAGGGGTAGTTTTGGGGGGTTTTGTACCCCAAAAATGGGTTTTTTGCATTTTTCATACGTAAATTTTAAAAATTTTAAATTTTTATTTTGACCATTGGATTTAGCTTAAAAAAACACACAATTTAGTACTTTGAAGCTTTGCTCTATCTCTATTGGTTACCGAGATATTACAAAGTCTAAAGACAGTTCATTGTCTTTTGGGGGTCCAATGTTAATCTTATGGAGAATAAGGATGTGTTAATATCTCACTTATTAACCAATATTTTTGGATGAAACTTATTATTTAGCTTCATTTGGTTGAGATTCATCCATTTAAGGTAAAAAATCTTGGTTTTTGTACTTATCATGGCAGCAAACCTGCATACTCTTTTCCCATGTTAATCATATGTAGAATAGGCAAACTCTTTTATTTATGGACAGATATTGATGAAACTTACTATACGGCTTTATATGGTCGAAATAAATTTTTTCTATGCTAAAAACCTACTTTTAGTGTCCCCCATGGCAACATACCTGCATACTCTTTCCCTATATTTATCTTAAGGAGAATAGACATTTATTTCCCTATTTATGAGGACGTGTTGAAATTTTGTTTACAAGTTTAGCTGGTCAAAATTAATATTACTAATTTGGAAATTCGCTGAGTATGCAGGTCTGCTGCGACGGGGGGTATTTATACTTATTGATTTAACTGAGACAGGTTCTTACTTAGAGATTATCATAAAAATTGAACTTTGAAATTATACACTATAGACCTAATTATTTTTATTTTTATTTCTATGTATTCATTTAGCTATTTTTTGCTATTAATTAAAAAAAAGGAGTGTATGATGAAAAAATCAATAAAACACAATGAAAGTTTAAAGTTATGAACCTCAAAATCTAATAAATGTATTTGTAATGTTTAATTTTTAAAAATATATTTAATGGGATTTGAAGTTTTTCATTTAAAAATTATATTAAATTATAATAAGATGCTTTTAACATTATAAAACAGTAATTCAATTAAAGATTGATTTACTTAACAATACTTTGCCATTTTATCTTTGATTGGAAAGTCCCACAACTTTGGTTGACATTTTGTTTACATAATTCTGTTTACATAATTTGTTTACATAATTGTTTACATACTTCTGGTAACATAATTGTTTAATTTGTAAGAATCAGACGAGCCATCCCTTAGTTTTCTACGACAATTGGTTCAGAAAGTAGCATTTGGTACTAGGAGCAAAATACACCTCTCTTGAATAAATTACTGCCAAAGGTCGAACAATAGATAAGATGAACAATAGATGGTCTCTGACGTCCGTGGAATGTGGCCGCGTGTATTTGTGCCGTTCCTCGTCAGCGAGACCACCGGCCGCGATCGGCGCCCTGTTCGGCAGTTCCCGACCCGATAAATTCCCGAGTAAAAAAAAATCCCGCCCGATAATCGGGACAAATTTGCTCCCGAAAATTTTCTCGAAATTTCGTGTCCCACCCATCCCCAGAATATTTGTTGATCAATTTTGTTTTGTCTCTTGTTTCAGAAAGTAGATACCCAGTTGAAGTTCAAAGTTTGTCCCCTTCCTTTAGACGAGGTGTTCCGAAGGCCTATAATTGATACGCCCACTCTCAGTTTTGATGTGAGTATATTTGCTTATTTTATGTTGTTTCTTGTGTATTTATATTCTGTAATTTTTTTGGACATTACTTTATTAACTAGGAACACTGTAACACAGGGTTTTTTTGTTTGTTTATTAAACATATAGTTATTACTTTCCAATCTTTTTATTAGGCATATATATAGGGGGGGTTTTTCTTTTTTATTTGTGAAACATAACAATCCTTAAAAAATATGTTCGTAAAATTATTTACAATATGGTAGTTTTCATTTTTCAACTATCAGCGTTTTGTCTATCAAATGACAACATTTTTCATTCCTGAGACTAACTGTGGTGCCATGGTTGTAGAAGATGCGCCCGAGATATTGTAACCGCCGGGGTCGCCCCCGCCGCCCGCCCCCCGCCCCCCACCGGCTCGCCCCGCTGCTCCCCAAGGTGGTGGCTCCCATCAGTCTGTTCAACTCAGTCACCAAGCCGCAGGGGTTCAAGCCCATCGCCCCCGCCCCGGCCCCTGCCACAGCCCAGTCTGACTGCAAACCCTCGCCAACTCCTGTGTCCATCGGTTAGTAGGCCTACTACACTTATTACACTTATACTATCCTGGTATTATTAGCTGTAGTTGTAACATAATCATATCTAAGGGACTTAAAATAGATTTTTTAACATTTAAATTGTTTTTTTTTCAAAAACCCATCAAAATTAATTGTTTTTATAACTTTTTTTGCAATGGTTTAGGCGTATAGTGTTTTATGACCTACTACATTTATGAGAAAATTCAGAGTTTAATGTTATAATTTAACAAGCTAAAATATTCCAGCTTTTGATAAAATTAAATTTAGTGGAATTATGTTGTTGCTTTATAGTGTCAAAAATAATAATTTACTCTATTAATCCAATTAGGGAAAGTAGATGTCATTTTCATTTACAGTTGTGCCAATTACTTCTTGACCGTTGTTGGCCACAGATGTGAAGGTAGCTCCCGTTGCACTGGTGGCAGCGACGACCGTCGTCCCTGTAGTCACAGTCAAGAGTGACCCTCCGGCAGACAGGGTCCCCTCCCCCCCCTCTCTCAGCAACCTACTCGACGATCTCTCCCTCCCCTCCCTAAGTGCGGGCTCGTCAAGGCTCTCCACGCCAGTCCCTTCGTTCCAGGGTGAGTCAGTCGACAACCTTTGAGTTAATTATTCATATCAAATCATTAATTTTAATTCATTAATGTACGAAGGCTGTTCAGAAATTAAATTCATTTGATGAAGGAAAGGTTGGAAGTAAAGTAAAAGTATGCGAGTGTCAGCAGCTAGTCAGTCTGTAACAGGTATGCTAGTGTCAGTGAGTGGATAAACTAATTATAAATCTTGCGAAGGACATTGTGCGTTATAGTTCAAAATCAGAATTGCCACAATGAGTTATGCTATTGACAGTCCGGCTGACCTCTTTCATTTAATTTTTATGGCAAAAATTGAATCTCATGGACATTTGCCTGGACTTTAAATGGTTTCAAAAGAGGACATGTCTAGGGAAAACAGAGAGTATGGTAACCCTAGTTGTAGTATAATTTGTTATTGTAAATTTTGTTTTGTAATTGGCCTCATTTATCCTTTTTAATCAAATTTAAACTCATTCCTAGAATATAAAAATTTTATACAGTATAAACTTAAATGATTTGGATACCAGTAGTTTGCCTATATGAAAACTCTAATCATATTATATCTCATATTTTTTTATTTAGTAACAAGGCCTACCACTTGTAACTCTTGGCCCTCTTTCATGGATGATATCTCCCTTCTCTACTTCTGTTGGTGTAGTATGGTTATTTCGTTTTCTCTAAGCCACTGTTGGGGTTTTCCAGGTTTGCTAGACAGTCAAGAAGGCAACGAAGGATCAAAGGACCAGTGGATCACTTCTGATGTAAGAAAACAATTATAAGTTAAAGTCTGTACTCAACAGCTACTGGATATAGTGAAACATAATTTACTCAAACGCCATTTCCAGTTGATGAACACATCAATGGCTTCATGTCACAGGGATTGCTTTGCGTAACAATATCCTATTTACTGTTGGGAGGTGAGGAATTCTGTACTGATACTGTCCCAAACTCAAATCCTGTCCAATCATGATTCTTTATTCCTTAACTTCTCTATTTGTTTAAACCTACTGTACTTACAAAAGTACCCCCAATCCTTTGAGATTTACTCAATTGACTGTTTACATTTCAGTTCTATTTCACTTTTTTATTGTTCATAAATTTATGTACTTAAAAATGTTATTTGTTTTAAGGTTTTTAAGTATTATTTTAAGATTAAAATTTTTGTTTAGTTACTGCTATTTAAATTAATATTCAATACCTTAATGTTCACACTTTTAGAGAATTTCCCTATAGGGAATACACTATTATGGTTGAAGAGGTATAGTTGGTTGTTTGTGGAAATGTACAATGTACAATAACAAAAGTGAATTAAAACCAAACAGCAAGGCTTTGTTAACCTGGTACCACATATATATAAAAAAAAAGAATAAAAAACAACAAATTGAAATTAGAATAAATATTAACACTCAGGAATTACAACAATGGAAAACTTCAATCAATGCCATTTATAACCATAAGAAAAGGTTTTTGCCTATTTTTGGTATTTATTGGTCCATCATGAAATAAACACCCTGTATTATGACATTTTGCCTCATTAAAATTATTTAATTTAATGAGGAGTGGTTGAGCATACAGAGCATACAGAATGAGCAATAGTCTATTTTATAGCAAATCACATTCAAGCATTTATTTTACATTTCTATTTTTGTGGGGAAGGATGGCTATACAGCTAGTTGTCGTTAAAGTATGTGGTTATCATGGTGAGAAATAAAATGAAATAAAAATTTTTGCAGGTTGCTGATCTTTCACTGAGTGGATTCTCATTCCTCAACAATCTTGACACGGACATCAAAGACCTTGGAAATGAGTCGCGTCTTTCGGACGTGGTAAGTAAAAAATTCCTTCAAGTTGGTAAATTTAAATGCATTTAAATATAAAATTGGCTTCATTTAATTTTTTACCGAGTTGCAATAGTAGGAAATACCTCAAAAATAAAATAAGCACTGTTATTATATATGGTAATTATTAATATTATTAATTTAATAAACATTTTGAAACAAAGTACCCTTTTTCAAATTAATATATTATATTTAAATAATTATTTAATTTAATAATAATAATAATTTAAAAAATAATTAATATATTAATATATTGTATATATTATATTATATTAATACAGGGTGTCTAGCTTCCACCGTTATAAACTTTTCCAGGTTATTAAGCATTCCAAAACAAAGAGTAAAATGGGCTCCCCCCTATTGCTAAGGTTCTTAGCAATAGTTCTTGAGTTTTAGTTGACAGCAAACTAAATTTGAACCACATTAAATTTGTTTAAAAAAATTAAGATAATTTTCTTATGCCTTGTCAGTGTTATCAATTTGCTCGTTTATAAAAACTTGCAGAATTGTATATTTTGTTTTTGTTAAGTCCATTCTCTGGTATGGCATAAACTTATGGGGAACGCACCAAAAAGTAAAAAAAATTTACATTATTCAGAAAAAAATCATCAGAACACTATGCAATGCCTCATTTGCATTATCTTGTAAAGCTCTTTTACAAAACTTGGGTATTTTAACTTTGCCTTCCCTCTATATTCTTGAAATTTTTATCAATAGCCATACCTACAGTAAATTTTCAGCTTATTATCCGCAGCATAATGTAACACAAGAAATACAGTACTGCTGAATTATCCCATACACAGAACCTTAGCAATAGGGGGGAGCCCATTTTACTCTGGTTTAAAGTTTTATAATAAACTGCCAAAACATATAAATTTCTTAGCAACAATTGTTTCAAATCAATATCAAGGAGAATATTTTGGTTGAAGGTTACTATTTCACAGTTAAACTCTTAGATCAAATTAATGACTATTCAGTATATTTTTTCTATACACATCATTATTGTACCTTGGGGAAAAATGTGTCTCCTTTTAGCAAAGTCTAGCATTAGCTGAACTTGACAAGACACCTGTTAGTGCTTGTTGTAGCAATTTATGCTACATTTTGTGTTACTAATAAATAATTTAATTTAATTTCTTCTTTACTTTATTTTACAATATCTTATTGTTTGTATCCCCTGCCAATTGATTCATGCTCACCATTTTACATTTTACATCTTTTAACTCTTGAGTGATCCAAGATTTTTGGAAAACATATCAAAATAAAACATATAAATTGTATGAAAGGTATCATTTTTTTTATCAAAATTAGCTATATAGTAATCAAACCAATTTTAATTGCTTAGTAGTTTTAAAACAAACTTAAGTTGGCCTCACTAAAATCTCTAACTTCTTTTATTATAGTTTTATTGTCAATTGTATCTTTGTTGTTTTTATTTGAAGCATTTTTAGAATTATCTACAGTTAATAAGTAAACAATCATGATCTGAAAT
Source organism: Neoaliturus tenellus (assembly GCA_030545055.2). NCBI lineage: Eukaryota > Metazoa > Arthropoda > Insecta > Hemiptera > Cicadellidae > Neoaliturus > Neoaliturus tenellus. Next base: position 155,321,406 of record CM061531.1, read on the forward strand.
TTAAGTATTTATGCTAACTTATCAATTTATAATCTTTGGTGTTCACTGTCTATTGCAGACTCAGACGTAAACTCAAACTCTTTCACCCACAACAAAAATATTTATTTAGTGCCTACTGTAAGTATCTACTGTATTTAAAAAAAGTCTAAAATATGAAATATTTTTGTGACTTAGAAAGATAATTGATTTTTTATTATTGCAGCAAACCATCAGACCAAATTATTTTGTATCCGAAACTATTTTGTAAAAATTGTCCAGAATTATCTAAACATTGTCTTGTCATATTTTTAGGACTCTCAGCTTGGTAATCTGATGGGGACGGACAATTCCACCGATCTCAACGCGATTATCGCGGACCTCACTGCGACAATCAAACCTGACAACACTGAACCCGACTAGGTGCAGGCTGCCGTCACATCACACCCCCTGCATGTCACATTGCAATAGACGACAGACGCCCCATCATCCAAACTCCCTCGTACGCTTTTAAATAATTTATTACATGGTTTTATTGCAGTTAAGGGTGGATAGGTCCTGAAATATTCAAAACATTAAAAAAAGTGAACTCTTACATTGCAGTAAGAAATAATTAATGAGAAAAACTTTCTGGAAGGAATTATCAGCATAAAATTTTACTTTTGGTAGTCTTGTGAAGTAGGGGTATGCCTATTCTCCTCTTGGGTGAAGTCAAATCTATTTAAAAAAAAGGTTACATGATACAGTAATGACATTAGTTTACATCTCATTCAATTGTTACTTTAAAATAAATACAGTGCACTCTTGTTCATCAGAACTAATGTGGCGGACGGCCAGTAAACCGGCGGATGTTGAAAAATTCCAGTAAACTAGGGTCCATAGTGAGTCATTGTTTTCACCGTTTCTGCGAACAATTTATAGTTGTTTTCACTATTGTTCATGTTATCAAACATGAGATTTTCTAAAAATAAGATACTGAATCTACTTGACATGATCAATAAACTTATAGGAATACAAAACATTGTAGGAAATGAAGATCCCCACACTGTCCCTACTCCATATTCTAGGAGTGCAATAGGAGCAATATTTTGTGCTGACTCACCGTCATCGATTCTATTAATAGCTTTAAGTTTATCCTCGATAAACGCACAACCCTTTTTTCCGCTTTCCACTCATTATTCAAAATAGTCAACTGACGTGCCACTTAACACAGGTGCACTCGCAAGATAGACAGACAATTTGGAAGGAGATGTTTACTTCCTCCCCCTTCGTATTTTCGTACCATGCGAACACTACCTCGTAAATCACATCAAGGAATAGATGCAAAATGTGATGCATTACAGTATTGCGGATATAACAAATTAGAGTTTAACGGCACTAAAACGTAAAAGTAATTTTTTGTAAGAAACAAATTTTTATAAATATCCCGATCATCACTTCCCATGCAGCAGAGTTCAGATGATACCGAGTTAGATGAGCGAGAGTGTACTGTATTCTGTTGTGTTTTAAAAACCAAGAGGAAAATTAAAAGCCAGTCAATTAAAGCCAGTCCGTTTATCCCTTCTTATGTCAATCTTAAGTTCTTAAACAGAAAAATTTAGTATAATTTATTTTTAAAGTGCAAGCTGTTTTATGAAGGGTTTCACATTTACATTTTTTTACACTTGAGATAACATTTTAGTCATTTATATTCTGAATACACAATATGTGTGTTGCCATTCTTAAGTCTTATTGTGTAAATACTATTTCAACTCTAGGATGATGGTGTTGGTGACTTCGATACTTAATTTAAAATGTCATGGAATACGACAATTTTCTATGTTTGACAAACAGTGATAGTTTGTTATGTGTACGTTTTCTTTGGTCACGGTTCTGTACAAGCAAACATTTAAGTGTAGATCAAATTCTGATAGTACAAATTAAGGTGCAAAGATCGCTTTAATTTCTAAGGTTATTAAATTTTATTAAAAACTCAAATAACGTTCTTGGACTAAGTAACACACATATTTATGAAAACAAATGATGCTCGTTTTCTTGCTCTGTTGCCTTTATATTAGCTTGTTACTATGTCTAGATTATTTGTTTTTTTTTTTGTTTTTTTTTTAGTTGTCCAGTTCTTTAATTATTTTAACAGATGTGAGCCATCAAACTTACATAAAAAAAACTCGAGCAAGTAATTTCTTTTCAATATTGATAAGAAAATATAAACAATATAACAACATTAGTTCACATATACAGTCGACTCCCTCTAATCCGGATACCCCGGGACTAGTCCCTGTCTGGATTAAAAGAATTCCAGACCATCCTGCGTTTTTTTTTTTTTTACTTCTGTTAATTACAACCTGTAAAATATATTCTATAATTATAAATCACATTTGATGACAATTACAAGTGTATGGTACTTTACGAAAACATTAGGAGCTTTGCTACTAACCTCATATCTGGTGACATCGATAAAAAGAAACTTGACACTAGACAATATGAAAGAACACAAAAATTATAGAGCACCACATACGACACACACTTTTTACTGTATCAATTTATTTCATAAAGAAACAGAGCACAATTATGGGTTCATAAAATTGCCCTAAACCAATCAATTTCAACCTTAAAAATAATGAAAAATTTGACTTTATAATATTAAAAGAAATTTGTCATTTTCTTCTGCTTCCTTACTTCAATGGTTTACTTGAAGGTATAATCACGGAAATTAGAACAGCTCTAATGGTACGGGACATCTGCAGACAATACACCTAAGTTACTCCAGTAACGTCATCTTTGTTTACTTTTCATTTTTGTTTACATTTCGTACAGCACTTTAACGTCGACGAAAAAAGGAGGAATTTTTTGAGAATTTGAACGATATTCACTAAATTTTTTTAAACCAAACACATATTTTAACAGCAAGTTTTTATTCAAATCTGTTTATTGTATCAAGAAATTAAATATACTGCAACTGCAGCCTCATACTAGTAAAAGGTAGTTGCCACTTTCAGTGCTGTTATATCCTCTGCATGAACTGAGGATCTATGTTTACATTTAGGCTGGAAATAAACAAACGCGCTCAATCGTTTCGGCCGTGAGAAACCCAGCACGCGCTTATGATTCATTTTCAAGAAGTAGTCCGGACCATCCGGCATCCGAACCATCAGAGTCCAAATGAGAGGGAGTTGACTGTACTATTTTTTATGTACTAAGGGTAGGTTTGATAATATTTACTGCAATTATTTAAATAATTGTATTAAGTGAAATACCTAAGGGCCGGCAAACTTATAAAATTATTTGTTTGTAATAACCTCAGTCTCTTATGCTGAAGTACCCAGCCCTAAAAGGCTTGTGTAAAGTTACCAAATGTCAAAGTTTGATTTACAAAATTGGATCTTTCCTAGCGTGGACCCCTTGATAGATGTCTCAAATCTAAGTTATTTGCAAAGTTTGGAGAAATTTGAATTGTACGAGGGCTATTCAGAAAGTAAAGAACGTTTCCGCCTTACGCCGCTAGGCGCGTGCATATTACCTATATTAGGATATGTGAGCACTCGGGGCCTCAGCTATCCTCAGCTATCGGGGGTGGCTATCCAGCCGTGACACTAGGAGCATCGTCGCGCTGCTAGTTTTCTTTATTTTTAAATTCAAAATGGCCGCTCCCGTAAAAATGCCGCCAGTTGCGAAGTGCGATCGATAACACGGTTTTTGTTGGCAAAAAAATTAAAACTGATAGAGATTTATCGATTTTTATTCCTTCAATTTCAACACAGCAAAGTCCGTGAAACTTGAGGGAAAGATAACGAAAGCTCCGTTATGGAGGAGCAGCGGGTTTCACGGATCTTCTCGCAACTTTAGTGACCAGTTCGTCAGTCACAATGCTCGGTCGTCCACTCTACTGCTCATCAAGTACTGGTTCGGTCATTTGTAAACTGAATATACAACTTACGGACAAAACTTTCATTCAAGACATTGTTCCTATACACCTCACACACTTTTCAATAAATCTTTATCGGTTTTAAGGTTTTTGCCAACAGAAACCGTGTTACCGATAGCACTTCGCAACTGGCGGCATTTTTTACGGGAGCGGCCATTTTGAATTTAAAAATAAAGAAAACCAGCAGCGCGACGATGCTCCTAGTGTCACGGCTGAATAGCCACTGAGGCCCCGAGTGCTCTCATACCCTAATATAGGCGTTACGTGCAGGCCTATCGGCGTAAGACGGAAACGTTCCTTACTTTCTGAATAGCCCTCGTATGTACACATTAAAGAAACAGTGATTCAAAAATTTTGCTTAATTTTACCATCGTGAATCAAGCGAAGAGCCCTTGCATCAATGCATTTACATACTGCTTAGGTCAAGGCATTTAGAAAAAAGAGATGTGTGCTACGCCAGCTGGTGTGATCTCGTTTGGCTCGTTGGGAGCTGCGCCAGCTGGTGTGACCTCGTTGGGAGTAGCAAACCAATGTCATAACCTTAGTTCAGTTTAATTTTCTAACTATTTGCCAAAAGAACAGGTCCACGCCGCATTAGTTGGCATTACACACACCTCTCTTTTATCTATTCATATTGTACCCAGGCGTTTTCGTGTGACTCACAGATTGTATTTTTATACCAAATTTTGCATTCATAAATAATAGAACATTGGCAATAGAATTTTTACTGACCTACTTTGAATTTTGAATTGTGTTGGGGGTTTAAGGTATGTGTCTAGCCAAGCATTTTGTAATCGAATCTTTGTACTGTTGACCATTTATTTTTAATTTATTTTCATGTAACTTTAAAAAGTTAAGTACAGTACAAGAAAGTTGTTAGGCACTTGGATTGCATTGGTAAAATTAAACAAAATTGGAATGATTTCATAACTATTTGTTGCAATAAAAAAGGACTGAACTTGCTATATAATAAAGGCTGTAATTATTGTTAAAAAAGATTACTAAAACAATATTTAAAAACATTTTTATATAGTTGTAATAATTTCAAATTTTCTTAATGTTGGGAGATGACTTGTTGGCTAGTGAAGGGGAAGATACCCCCACCACTATCAGCTGTTAAATAGCATGAAAATATAAGAAAACATTTTCAACCAACCAATAGGAGAGCTAGAAATGACTGAGGTGGGGGTAACCTCCCCTCAATTCCTTTTTACTTTCTCCCCCTATACCATAGTATATGGAGAAAGTATTGTTTTCGTCAAAATTTTCGAATTTGAGTTGTTGGTGGATTTATCCATTTTGGTTCCCCCTGAGTCCAAAAAAGTGGTTTTCGGAGTGATGTCTGTGTGTGTGTGTGTGTGTGTGCCAGGATGTATACAGAGCTAGAGAATGCCCCAATGGTCCGATTTTGGTGAAATTTGGTACGTAGGTCCAAACCCACGATAATTCCAGGTGTTTTTTTTTCATTTTTTTGAATTTTTTATTTTTAAGGGTAGTTTACCCCCAAAAACCCTCAAAAAACGCGAAAAATTCAAATTTCTCAAAAACGGCTCTAACGATTTTGATTAAAATTTTGTGGTTTATTAAGTTTAAAATGCTGAATAAAATGACACCAACCGCATCTCCGAGAAAATGCGCGTTCAAAAGTTATGGAGTAAAAAGTGTTTCAAAAATCAATTTTATGGATTTTCAAAATAGCTGTTACCTTGAATTAAATTTTATTCATCATTATTAAATCAAGCTCAAAAAACTAAATAATCCAGTATTTTAAATTATTGATCTACGTCAAGTGGTTGTGGAGAAAATACATTTTTTCGTTTAGCGGTAAACGCAGTACGTTGTTAAAAGCCACAGACGCGCGTAGGGTCAAATGAGCGCTGCTCAGCTGGTAGCTATCCAACTGAGTCATCTAGACATTAATGTTTGAAGCTTTTAACACCTTTTTTTTATTGTTGGGAGAAAGTATGTGTCAGTTAACTGATACCGTTTATTTCCTAGCTGGCCAACAAGTCATCTCCCAACATTAAGTAGTTTCCCTTCATTAAATTGAAAATATTTTACTGCCAGCATAGTTCATATATTCTACTTCTTTCCGTTTACCTTAATTTTGATTTTTTTAATGTTTTATGAAATTTTTCCTTAAAATTCATATTAAAACTTGCTCAAACTTTTATTTGCTATACTCTCTGCATGATAATTGTTAATTTGTTTCATCACCCGTGAAGGTCTTCAGCCCTTACCATTCTTGAAATGTTATAATTTGAAATGTATTGTTAATGTTAAGTTATATCTTTATTTCTGTTATCCTTTTATTTATTGTTATGTATATATACAACCTAGAAGTAGTTTTTGTACAGTAATATCATCACACATTTTTGTTTTTGTGTTTAGATACTAATGGTGTACTGTACTGTAAATACAAAATATGCTATTATGTTCATAAACTACAAAATAATACAATTTTTTTCATTATGTTTAAGTTTAATGCCTTCCATATGTTTTTGTTAAAACTGCTTGAAACCAATTATTAAAAACGTTTTTAATAGAGATTGTATAGGCATGTGTAAGTATTGTTCTTATACATATGTATATTTTCTATTAAAATTGTATTTTCGTAAATTATGTTAAGAATATCTTTTAATGTGATGTACAAAACATAACACAGCTCTAGCTTTTATCGTTGTAAGGTGTTTGCAAGGGGAGCAGATATATTGAATGGTGTGGAGCATATATAAGTATAATGTAATGGGCTTTATTAAGATTTTAAATTTTTATTGTGAATGAATGATTTGTGAATGATAATGTTCTGGAGCGATAGGACTCAGTATTTTGAATCAAAAAGTAATTTATTTAAAATTAATAACCTGGTTCTATGTAGTTCTAATCAGTTGCAAGCACAAATTATAATGTGTTCAAGCATTAGATCTGTACCCTTTCTAAAAACAATTCACAATTCATTGCTCTTAAACTATGAAATCTCCCACAGTTAATTTCACAATGCCCAGATGTCCCACTAAGGTTCTGGATTTATTCAACTTCCCTTTTTTTTACATGCTTGTGGAGAAAATGATAGTTTTACTGTTTGAATGAGAGTTTGCTACAAAAGTCTTGAAAATCAATTGATAAAAAGAGTGGAATCATGACAGCTGTATTGTGTATTTTTGTTGTTGATTTTTATGTAATTATATGATTTTAAGGGTGGTTATTTGGTGCTTGGTTTGTTCAAGAGTAAAAAATGTGATATCGCAATTTAAGTCTGGCCAGTTTTTGTTTATATAATGACGTAGATGAATGAACAAAATAAATAAAACTTCAGGTAACATTTGGTTTATTATTTATTTTACTTAAAAAATAGTAACATGGAAATCTTGAATAGAAAGAAGATTTTCATTAATTTAAGTTAGTTACAATTTTAAACTGAGGATTAAAATGTTAGCTAACGAAAGATGCGTCCAATGAGTTGCAACATCAGCAACTCATGAGTGACATGGATGGCCTCGTCGCCAGCCCCACTGACAACCAAATTCAAAATATTGATGAAATCAGTTAAATGTTCAAGCTGTTTGTCAAAAACGCTATCAACGAGTCATAGTCATTTATGTCATAGCAGCTAGTATTGCTAACACTTCTCTTTTTGTATCTATACATCTTTTTGTTGGAGAGACACCCAGCAACCTCAGGCCTTGTTCAGTTGATATGCCTCTAAAGTGACTTCTTATTTGATGGTAAATAACGATAACTGTAGGCTTCTTGTATGTTCTTATCAAAACTAATGAATTCAGAAAAAAGGATAATACCCATGTTCAAAATTTGTAAAGGAAACTTTACCACTTATAACTTTCTCCGACGCTACCATGGTGTATTTCAAGGTGAATATTAATTAACTTTTCACTAGGAGCTCTATAAACCAACATTGGGGACTCCAACATAGCGTGTGAGCGAAATATTATAAATTTCTTCACGTGTAGCAATGTGAATGATTATCTACCAAACTTTTGGTAATGAATCCTTTTTAAGAAGTCACAAGGTAACTGTTGCTATTTTCCAATTGGTCCATTCATATTCCAACAAGAATTAAATTGCTTACATCATTATAAAATTATAAGATGTTAATTCTACAAAATTAATATCAAATCATTAAAAATTATTGACCCATTTTGTACTTAAGCTGTGTCTTTATTATTACTAATTACTGTAAAAAAAAATGTTTATAATTGAAAAATATTTTGTTAGCAATTGAGATTGATTGGGAATTCGACTGCAAAAAATGTTTAAATCAAGACAAAAATGTTATTACTGGTGAAAATGATTTATTTGATTTACTTGATGGCTGTACATTTCTTAGACAAATTCGTCTTGTTCTCATTCATATTTGGAAGATTTTTTTTGTTTCTTTAAAAGCTGTTGTCTTTAGTTGATATTTAGACCAAGAAAAAGTGTGAACAAGAAATTTAATTAGATTAAGTTTTATGCCTGCAAAACCAACCATTAACATCAAAGCACAACTTTTATCCTTCGTGGCAATGATAAGGTGATAATGGATGAATGTATGTTTTTTTAACATTTTAATAACATTAATTAATGTGTGCCAAGAATGATTTTTTTAGACAGCATAAAATGTTTGTCAAATTATTAAAAATTTGAATAAGTTTATTTTTTGATCTCAAAACATGTTTAATTGTACTCAATGTTCAACAATTATTACATTTTAAAAATTTTATTAAATTGTCTTAGATTTAAGGAAATAATAATGCACTTCTGAAGGTGTTCATAAATGTTAGCAGTGAAGTCATGTTTTAGCAACTGTACATTAATGTTGTTTGTATTTGTGAAACTATGGACTAAGATTCCATGTTAAATGTGCTATATAAAGTTGAAATATAAAAATTTTGTATTTTTATTACTTGGTTCTCTGTTGAATAACCTTTCACTCAAATGAGGAATTCTATCCAGCAATTTTTTTTTTTTTTTTTTTTTTTTTTTTTTTAGCGAAAGTACAATGGCCTTTCTCTATACTTCTTGTCCTTTGTTAGTGTAATTTGTAAGTGTTCTTTGGCGGCTCTTTATTTTTTTAGCGCCCTTGAAAGACAAAAATTGCTGCCCAGCCCCCTTTCCAACACCATCCTATCCCCGAACTCTCCCCCAATAACTGAATATTCCCCCCCCCCATAACAATTTTACGTAACCAGAGGGATATGTCATTTGATTTTGAGTAATAAGCAGCAGTAGTTAAATAAAAATGGTTTAAGCCGTTTTTGAGACATTTTATTTATTTTACTTATTTTTTAGAGTTTATGGTTAAAGCCATGAAGTTTTGAAAAATAACTACCCTTAACAGTAAGAAATATTCAATAAATTTAAGAAAACACCAGGAATTATTGTGGAGTGAGTTTATATATTGAGTAGATTCCTGCTGTTCCGAACTATTTGGGACCGGACTCTTTTCAGTTCAGCAAATTTTTTTAGTAGGGCAGAATACATAAAGCAAGATATTAACTCGATTACTCCCACATTTTACTCAAACAGGGAGTAGGATACTAGAAATCAATGACATGACAATCACACCAAAAAGCGTTTGCTAGCGATGGAATCACGTTAAAAAGTGTAAATTACAGATGGCACATAATAATAAAGTGCACTCTTGTTCAACGTAATTATTATATGCTGATGATTGGTCTCTTTATATGTATCAAAATATTCAGAATCTTCTTGTATCATTGAAGCAAATTCAAATTTTGAAAATTAAAAAAACTTAGTTGGACTCCAACTCTTTAAATTAAATAGCTCAAAGACAAAGATAATTCAGTTCTACTTGGGGCACACAGAAAAATCTGATTTAGATGGAAAAATTAGTATTGGGAGCGATTTGATAGAATCCCAATTATCTGGGTTTGCAGGTGGACTCTAGACTCTCTTGGAGTGAGCAAGTAGATCAGGTTTACGGTAGGCTTCGCTCCATGTATTTCGCCCTGGGCCATCTCGCTTAGGTCTGTAGTCTTGAGGTCGTTATCCGCGGTTTATTTTTCCCACGTGGAATTGATTCTTCGATACGGGGTACTATTTTGGGGAGTCTCAAGTGTGCAAAATTTCAACAGAGTTTTTATTTTACAAAAATGGTGCTTGAGGGCTATGGTGGGGTTGAGAAAAACTGAGTCCTGCAGGCCTCTTTTTGGCGAGTTAGGTGTTCTAACACTGGCAGGTCTTGTTGGGTTTGAAGCATGCATGTTTGTAAAACAAAATAGCCACATTTTCATTCAAAATAAATCCCATCATAGCTACATGACAAGATCAAGAGACCTGCTGAAAGTGTTGGAGCACTCATCTGCTAGATTTGAGAAGGGACCATACCACACTGACTTGTGTCCGATGTAGCCTTCCACCCAAAATTCGTTATGAGAATAGGATATCTGTTTTAAAAGAAAATTTAAATCTCATTTTATACTTCAATGTTTTTATAGTGTTGAAGAGGCAGTATAACCATATATGATATATGTATAACCATTTGACGTGTTCAAAATATAAAATTATTGAACAAATAAATGAGTTTGAGTTGAACTAATATGGTGGACAGCCAGTTCGGATGTTGAAAAATTCCGATCAAGCGGAATCCGTAGTGAGCCATTGTTTTGCGGTTACTTCCACCAGTTATAACTAACGTAGGAAATAAAGATTTCAATATTGTTCCCACTCCGTATATCCTATAACAATCTTTTTAGTTGACTAACCGCCATCGACTCTTTCCCAAGTGTTTATCCTCGATAGACACAGAAACCTTTTGTTTTTAGCGAATTTCCCTATAGGGAATACACTATTACGGTAGTAGTCATGGTAAGACTATTTTCAAGTTTTCAATGTCAATCGAATCACAGACAAGTGAAAGCAATAATGACAGTATCACATCAAATAACCCTCAAATCCATGAAATGTATTTGAACAGAATTATCCTCTTTTTCAAGTGAAGAAAAAAAATTGTTATTTACAGACAAAATGGAGGATTTTCATAATTGTGAGACCAAATTTATACAAAACGGGCTATTGGGACCTTCCCTAGCTCTGTTTACATCCAGACACACATACATAGACAGACATCACTCGAAAAATGAATTTGTTGGGTTCAGGAAGCACTTAAACAAAAATATTTCTACCAACAACTAAATTACAAAAGTTTTTAAGAAAACAATACTTTCTGCATATTTTTTGGTATAGGGGGAGAAAGTAAACAGAGCCCCTTGTATAAAATATTAGGCAATTAAAAACCATTTAAACAAATCTTTTGAAATCTTCAATGTTTTGAGGACAGGTTTGTTTAACAAAATGCTCTTTACAGTAGCAAAGGATACAAAGACCTTTGGCTAAAATAGTAAAAACAACTTTTTTAATGGATTACAACATTCAAAATTTAACTTTCCAACGTTCATTGTAAATTCAAAACTTGTTGATACTAATATTCTAAGAGCCTTGAGGAAAATTAGTATTAAATGAATATGGAAAGTAAATTTTGACTTCATAGTTGTTTCCCTAATGTGGCTGCATCTGTGGTCAGTCAAAGTGTTTTCATTCTCCATGATACTTAATGCTGCTGGTGAAACAAAACCACAATTTTATTTATTTTTAATGTAATTGTAATGTTGTGTCTTTAATTCTGACAAGTGAATTCAATCCTAAGCATAAAACCAGAGGTGAGTGGCTACCAGAAAAATAAACGGTATTAGATAACTGACACAAACTTTCTCCCAGATGTCAATAGTATAGAAACTTGGTATTTAACCCTCGAGAGGACGCTTAGCGGAGGACCGGGTCAATATATTTTGTTGTGGGAAATATTTATCTTGGGGTTGACGGCACAGTACTTATGGGTAGCTGTCACCCCCCCTCCTCACCCCGCATTTGACGTACTCGTATCCCGCTTTCAGCGACCAGGGTCAGTTTGGTGAGCGCTGTCCTGAGGTGCTGGACGATTCCTCCGTGAGCGTTCTTGTGTGTTTTGTGAACCCGGAGGAAGAGTCCGTGTGCGATAATTTTTTATTTGGTTATTTGTAATTGTTTAGGCTACAGTTGCCATTTTAGATTTGTTTTTATTTGAAGTAACTTTTTATTTTTCCATGTATAACTATTTGAATTGATTGTAGTATCATTGCTATAATATTTAATTTATGGTTTATGCAGGAAAACCTCATAGTAATTTTTTATATATTCTGATGGTTGAGTTTTATACAAAAGCTTTTTTATTTGCACTCCAAAACGTTATTTTTACTATTTTTATACTATTTTACAAAACTGTTATTATAAAATATTAAGTTTTAAGTAAAAAAAGTGAAACGTGTTTTGTATAATCCATAATAGTTATGATAATTACATTTGATAAATTAATTTTGCCCTTCTTGCTCTGTTTTGCAGGGATATAGCGTAAAATCTATTTTATAATCATTTTCTATTTTTATTTCAAACAAAAGTATTTACAATACATTTTGACTATTTATTTTAAAACCGGAGGAAATCTCGTTGAGCGAGAGATGGCGTTTTAATTTTTAAGCAACCTCTGGAGGGTTAACGCCACACAACAATGATGTTTTAATTGCTATGTGTGTAGTGTAGAGGGCCACACGGGAACAACACGAGTTTGACTCCATGCGCGCTTTGACTTTTTGCCGTGTATTGCGTTTACATTTATAAACATACAATTACACTCTACAATTATAATTGCGTTTACAATTATATTCTAAACATAGAATATAATTTTATGTCTAACCATAGTAGAAAACAGGTTGAAAATAAGCTGTTCTTAAGTAGGATTTTGATCAATTAATCTGCAAAAGAGATAAATGACTCTTGAGAGCTTCTTTGTTAGGTGATTGTGTGAATTTTGTATTAAATTTAGGTAAATATGGATACTTTGATATTTAACTGAATTCACCATCAGTTAGGTGACATTTGAAAATTATGTCTCGTATTGAAATTTATAACTTTAGAACGATTAGAATTAAACCAGTTCATTGGCCTGATTAGTGTTTTATTAGCCAATAGCTCAAGATTATTAACATCATTTGATTACTAACCAGATTATTATTATCATTGATTATTAAGATTATCGCTGAAAAAGGTTGTGTCATCTGCATAAAGGTTAATTTTTAAAAGAATTGAAAAAGGCAGGTCATTGATGTATTTATTTATTTATTTATTTACAATTGCAGTATTACAATTTGATTATTGTGTTGCAAGTGTCAAAACATATTCAGTCCATTTAATAAAATAAAATCACTTAAAAAAAAAAAACAAGTTTTCTGGTCACTCACACACATCAAGATCACATTCATATATATCACATTGTATATATATCACATTGTATATAAGACAAAGGAGGGGGCCCAAAACCAAGACTTGTGGAACCCCCCACTCCTCTTGAACTTCAATGGACCACTGGCCACTAACTTAAACTCTTTGGTTACTTAGGTAAAGGCCGCTTTCCCCAACCTAGTTTAAACCAAAACTCAAGATTAAACCGGACATTTCCATATGATTTAGCATTGAATTTTTTCGGGATTAGTTTAATCTGAGTTGGAAAAGCGGCCCTAAGAAAAAAAATAATAAAGAGTTAGAAGAGAAGTAGTTATACAAAGAGAAGTAGTAGAGTTAGAAGAGTAAGAGAAGTTAATGACGCCATTTTCAATCTTGATGATTGTAAAATAAAGATTCTCTCTCTCTCTCTCTCTCTCTCTCTCTCTCTCTCTCTCTCTCTCTCTCTCTCTCTCTCTCTCTCTCTCTCTCTCTCTCTCTCTCTCTCTCTCTCTCTCTCATCCATGCAATGAAAAGCTTTACTAATATCTCAAAGGGCAAAAATCTTCCCAAAAGATAAATGAATATATGTTAATAAATTCATCAAGAGCATTTAAAGTTGGTTTGGCTCTTCTAAAACAAAATTGAGAAGAACTTAAAAGATTATTAATTTGTAAAAAGGAAGAGACCTCTGATTATGAACTAGAAATTCAATGAATTATTAACAGAATAACTGAAAATGGACAATAACTTTGTTACTGGTCCTTGGGACCTTTCTTGTATATTGTACAAACGCGAGATAACTTTAATGAAAATCTAAGTCTACCCTATCATTAAAATCTCTTTAAAATAGAAATTAGACTTTATTTTGTACCACTTGTAAATTAAATAAAGAGATTTTACTATGACTACGATGGCCGTCTTTTTCAATCTCCGGTAGGCTTTAAACAAACACATGTTCATGTAAACAATAATTTTAATACCAAAAGATTGGTACACTTAAGGTTTTTCGACATAATCACCGTAGAGATTGAGACATTTGTTATATCTGTGAACAAGCTTTTCAATACCCTCTTCAAAGAAATTTGCTGCCGGCCGAGAATTCCGTATTCAGAGCACAAATTCCAAAAAACGTTCAAAAATATAAAAATTTTTTAAAAGTAAAAAATATTAAAAAATTTTGTAGAAAAAGCAGTAATGGCGAATATGTGGTTTTCTCAAACAATTCTGTCAACTTGTTGAACCAGGTT